>KZ111189.1:64388-85255 GCA_002077045.2 Rachicladosporium sp. CCFEE 5018
GGTTGAGGGCGAGAAGTATGCTTCCAGCGCGGGTATGCCGTCCAGCTCCTCTTCGACTCGCTCCTTGGCATCCAGCTGTTCTTGCTCCAGGTTTGGGCAATTCCTTAGTTCTTCCAGAAGTTCGGGAGCGCATTGACATATCCAAATCCACGTATTCACTATTGCATCATTCTGGAAAATCGTTCTCATCTTGTCGGCTCCCAAGATTATAAGGCGGCCAACGCCAATGAAGGTCGCTGACCACGGACCGTACACCGCTGTATTCTCCATGAAATCTTCGCGTACCCCGGTCGTGGTCTCAAGAAAGATATCCCAGTCGGACTGAACATGCACAGTCAAGACCTTCAATTGCGGGTATTGGACTTTGATCTCGGTCGCGATTTTGATGAATGGATAAGGATTCAGACAGATAGGCGTGCGCTCATCGTCGTCCTTCGTCCATCCCTCACGTGTCGGCACCAGATGCAATTGCCGGTACTTGGTCATCAAAGACGTGCAAGGCACGTATTGAGGCGCCAGAGCTAGCTTCAATCCACCGCTGGGTAAATCGGGATCGACCAGACCTAGGAATCTGTTCTGGACGAATAGTGCGTCGCAGGCTTCGTGGTAGGTGGCTTTATTGACGAGTAGTAGCGCGACCTCGATCCAGCGAGACTTGAAAACAGGTGTGGGAGGCGGATGCTCCATCATGACCGACTCAACGCATGCTGTACGAAAGTCCTCGCGCGCAGCTATGTGACGCCGACGTTGCCATAGGTTGCAGTCGCTTCGATAGCGTTCCCTATCGAATGCTACGGGAAGCCAGTAGGGCTCAGTGTTGAAGGCGCTCAGGTCTCGAAATGGAGGTGGATCGCTTGGAGCATAGCATAGCGTGCCTTTGTGTGTGAAATAGTATTGAAAGATGTTGGCACGAAGCTCTGGTGGCAGCTTGTCGGAGAACAGCGCCATGCCGGTGCAGGGCGCCGCTGTCGCCCGTCTCGTTGAGTCTACGAGGCGTGTTGATCTCATAGTCGCGGTCACCTAATGCTGCAGGCCTCGTAAGCGTAGGGGCGTTTGGTAACTTGAGAGCAATGTGCAGATAGAGTAGTCGAGTGGAGTAGGGAGTCAAACATACGTCGTATTTCCTGGCTCCGTGCGGACCCGCCGACGCGGTTCAGAGGCGCGTTGTTGGCTGGCAGGTGCGATTACAGCATGCTTGGGAAGGAGCGAACCAACACTGCCGAGCGGCGACTTGGCTACGCATCTCTCATTGCATCGTTTCCGCTGGCAGAGCACATTTAAGCTCATAGTATTTCCGCTCTAGCGATTCCGTCAACAATGCTTCCGATCCTACCCTCAGCGCCCATGCTTCTAGTATACACCTGTCCAATGCTCTTACTCACAATCAATCATGCCCGTGTGTCCGAGATCTCGGCATCAACCACTGACACCGCACCAGCGTTACCCGCATCCGTCGATCCGTTCAGTAAAGCAATCGCAGAGATCACATCCGAGGGCTCTAGCAGATGCCAAGTGGCAATCGTCTGCTTCGAGCTAGCGCCGACAGTACAGGCGAAGATGTTCTCCTCCTGAAGTGATGAAGCTCGCAGTGAGCGGAACATGTCTGCGGAATCAAGTCAGCACAGAAGCTCACTAGAGACGTCACAACTGAGGATGACTGACCTTCGTCTGTGAAGTCATCCCCCAAGCACAAGACAAAATCCGGTTCCTTGCCCTTTCCACTTCCATACTCCCCGATCAACCTCTTCGCAATTTCCCCCTTGTTCACAAATCTTGGCCGTACCTCCAGGTTAGCCTTCCCTGGCATGACCTCAACCTCGAACTCCCGACACACTGTAGCCTCAAGCTCCTTCTGACACTGCTGCGCTTGAAAGGCTCCGTACTCCGGGTCTGCGCGCCGATAATGCCAAGTGATTGCAATTTTCTTGCGCTCGATAAAGCTGCCTTGCGTACGCTCAGAGTACTGCGAGAAAATCTTAATCACTGCAGCTTGCCAGTTCTCCATGTCCATACTCTCAGTCAGATTCATCCAATTGCTTGAGCTTGGATTCCGCATGAACGAGCCATGCTCGGCGCTGAGCCCGAGCTCCGATATTGAGCCCATCCATTCGTCGAGGAAAGCTTGATCGCGGCCGGAGATAATCCAGACTGCATTCCTGGGATCTGACGAGAGTGTCTTGAGATTGCGAGTGACTTTGTCTGAAGGGATGGCGGCTTCAGGATCACCTACGATGGGCGTGAGGGTACCGTCGTAGTCAAACATGAAGAGGCGGCGTGACGCCTTGCGGTAGCGTGAGAGCATCTGAGCACGGTCTAGCGCAGGCGTTGCTTTGGACTGATCATGCTTAGTGAGGTTCGTGAGCAGACGTCTGAGGAAAGACTTTGTCCAAGATTGCACTGTGTTCTTGGTGACATAGTCGAAATTCTCCTGATGGATCTCGGTCTTGATATCCGCGGGCATCGATAAGGCGGCATTGATGGCCTCTGCAGTGCCTCCGAGATCCCAGGGGTTGATATGCATGGTATTACCAAGACTACCCGCCGTGCCTGAGAATTCAGAGATGATGAGAGGGCCATGATTGTCTCGCTGAGCGCAGATGTACTCTAGGGCTGTAGTATTCATGCCGTCGCGCACACTCGTGATGAGCCCAACGTCCGCGACTCGCAGCAGTGCGAAGTACTCCTCTTTCGAGAGATACTGTGGGTAATGCTGCACAGGCGTGAAGCTGAGCGATCCGTAGTTACCATTGATCCTTGCAACGAGATCGCTGATCTTATTCGCGGTCTTATCGGACTTCTCCACGCGATCCTCTATGCTCGTCGGACTGGTGACTTGGATCAGAACCACCTTGTCGCGCCACTGCGGATGTCGGTCAAGGAAGATCTCGAAAGCTTGTAGTTTCTGCGCCACGCCTCGAACGGTGTCTAGGCGGTCGCGGCCAACGATAATCTTCTTACCCGCATACTGCTCGCGAATAGCTTGTACCTTCTCATCTACACCCTGCAACTCGAATGCTGCTTTAAGCGTAGACTCAGCGTTGATGCCGATCGGAAAGACGTCCACTGCAACGTGTGCTCCATATGCGTCGACACCAGCTTGTGAAGAGTCGAAACCCAGTATGCGAGTACAGCAAGAAGAGAAATGCCGTGAATAGCTGTACGCTTGGAAGCCAATCATATTAGCTCCGAGCACGCCTTCGAGTATTTCCTTCCGCCGACTCAGACAGCGATAGAATTCGCTGCTTGGAAATGGCACATGCAGAAAGAAGCCGATGTAGATGTTGGGTAGACGCTGCCTGAGCAGGCTGGGTAGTAAAAGTAGGTGATAGTCATGTATCAAAACGACGTCGCCGGGCTTGTATACACTCATGATCCTATCAGCGAACGCCTTATTCATGCGGTAGTATGTCGTCCAGGCCTTGCGGACCTCGCGACCATCGGTAGGCTCGTTCTGCTTATAGTGGAAAAGCGGAAACAGCTCGTGCTCGCCATATCTCCGCCACTTCTTTTGATCTCTGAATGTAGCAACGCGGTCGTCGCTCATCTCATCCCACAGCCAGACAGGTGCGACTCGACCGCCGTGATCGTGTTCCAATTGTCTCTCCAATCGCTGTCTGTCGGCCTCGGGAATCTTCACATCAGTGAGATCATGTGGCTGCGCTGGCTTTGCATTCTTGTCCACGGGTATGGGCGCGGATGCCTTGTTGAAGGGGACACCGTTTCTGGGTCCACCCGCAGACCTAGCCATGTCGATCTCACCAGTCCATCCGACCAGCGTGTGATTCCACGGAGACTCCGGCCCAGACAAGTACGAAAACGAGTCGAACAATGCTGAAGTTCCTCTCCGAGCATCGAGCTCCCAGTCAGCGCCGGGAGCATAGGCGATCTTGTAAGGGACGCAGAAGGTAGCGCTGATCACATGCCCGCTCAACTTAAGATCAGGATGCGACTTGCGCGGATCGATCTCAGCAAGGTCATTCCCATTCGGTCGTCCAGTGGTCAGACTCAGCCTCCTGAGTAAGTCCTCTCCGTTCTTGGCACCTGCCGCGGCCTCAGTCGCCGAACTTGGTCGACGTTCCTTAGGGAGTCCACTAGAGTGGGAAGAGTGAAATGAGCTGGCGGCCCATGGAGGAACGTGGTTGCCTGATTGTGACGTACTCGCTCCATTGTGATCCGAAGAGCTCTGGCGTCGATCGAAAGCATCCCAGTCCGTTACGCCTGGGGTGACGGGAACAGAAGTGACTTCTTCCGACAATGCTGGATGGCCAGACTGGATCCGTTCCAATGCTGGCAGTGGAGGGCCATCTGCGTCTACATCTTCCCTGCTGGCCATCTGCTTACTACGCCTGGCCTCGAAGTAGTCTGCGTCGCTATCGTACTGCATAGCTGTTAGTTATTACACCAATGGCTGTGAACAATGCGAGTTGAAGGGACTTCGGGGAGATATGGTGGCAGGCATATCATCCCCAATGTGATTGCTGTCGAGGCACAAACTTCAACATGATTGGCACTTACATGACCATTCGCTGTGCAACGAAAACGTCACGCGTTGATGTTCAAGTGCACTGCGGGATCTACCCGAGATTTGCTGGGTGGGGCTTGAGGTTGGCATTCAATGGCGACTCTTATTGTATTGTATGCAATATTTCGATCTATTATAGTGTATCATAGGCAGCAGAAAGCGGAGCAGATGCGTCAAAAGCGTAGGAGTAGACAATGCGTCTCTCTCTCGAAGCGTCCATGCCTTGAAGGAGTACGGCAAAGTTTACGTGGCGGACGAGCTCGTGAGGCAGGCGCGCTTGTGGCTTACGCTACTTTTACAAACATTTGAATGATCACCCGTACAACGACACCTCCCATCCTCGGTATGACATAGCAAGAAGGTCGCACAGCTGTGTGTCTGACATATCTTTGCGTATGGCCATTGCCGATCCAGTGACCATGCCGTCCAAGTCGGATGACTCGACGCGATCAGGTATCAAAAAGCTGGCCACAGGCGAGGCAGTCATCCCATCATCAACGCGGCCCGATGGCTCAGTGCGCAAGGAGATCAAAGTGAAGCCTGGATATAAGCCGCCTGAGGATGTTGAAGTCTACAAGAATCGCACTTCGGCGGCATGGCAAAACCGTGGGAAGGGAGGCGTGCCTGGTGCGGAGGGGCTTGAGTCTTCCAATGCACTAAATGCCTCAGCCGCTGCCAATAAGAACGCGAAGAGGCGAGAGGCAAGGAAGAAGGCTGCTGCCAACGGAGATGGTGTTGAGGAAGATGATCCGGTAGAAAACGGGGCCAATGGCAAAGTCCAGGAGCCCGTACCAGAGCCTCTCGACCCCGAGGTAGAGAAGGCTAAGGAGGCAAGAAAGCTGGCAAAGAAGCTACGGCAGGCGAAAGAGTTGAAGAGTAAGAAGGAAGGTGGCGACAGCTTGCTCCCTGAGCAGTTCGACAAAGTCATCAAGATCAACGAGCTTGTACGGCAACTGGACGCACTCGGCTTTGACACTGAAGGCGAGAAGAAGGCTACAGACGGTTGAAGCGGTCGCTCCTGCCCGCACCTCATTATCGTACCACGACTGAGACTACCATCCCTCGAACCCGTATCGTCTCATAGAGACCATACTCCGTCTCCACACGGAAGTGCAGATCGTCTACCTGCACATCGACTTCCACTGGTGGCGGGGGTGCTGGAGTCTGTACAATCGCCGGCGCCTTCGATCCCTTCCGACCAAACCAGGACCCTTTCTGCCCTGGCGCAGCAGGTCGTGGAGGCAGCGCGACCTCCAGTTGCGCGCGCGAAACGCCATCGGACACTTCATTGTACAACTGCGTTCGCAGCTCGGCCAGAGCCTCCGCCTGTGACCAGAACTGTATGCTGTATTGCTGGCCTTCGAATTGGATGACGACGGGAGCTTCATTGTCCGGAAAGCCGACTAACGTGCCAGTCCGCGTTGCATCTGGACAGTGTCAGTAGTTGTTCAATACAGCGTCTTCGACACTACATACCTTGATCCGACGGCAGCATTGCTAGGATAGTCCTCGACAGGCCCTGCATTGCCCGAGCTCTGACGTGCTCGGTAATTTGGCACACTACCTGTGCGACATGCTGCGATCTCGACAGACCGACCTGCGCCCTGATATTCCAGACATTTGCGCGCTCCTTATCATTTGCGTGCTTCTTGATCGAGTTTGTGTGTGCAACTTCCAGGCCTTCGTCGTAAGGAGGTGGGTCGTCCATGGCGATGTAAGGCGATGTGGGACAAGGGCACAATGTAGTAAGTGTGTGCGTGTGGTGGCACTCACATTCGCGTCCATCCAATGTTCCAGCCCGAGGAATGAGGCTGGGCAGTTCGTGATAGCAGATGAGCGCCAGAAAGAGCAAAAGGTCAGAAGCTTCGGCCTTGCATACTTCTGGATTGACGCTGTGTCACGTTTGGGTGCCATGCTTTGACTGAGGCAGACAGTCGGGCATCTTCACATGCCATGTCGCAGCACTTCTCTACAACGAACCGTGCACTGACCGGTGGTCAACACAGCCACGACAGCTTTCACACTTCGCCCGGGACGAAGGAGTCGCTAAGCCGGATTCGGCATTTGACGCCAAGCCGTCGTCAGATATCCTCTGGCTAACAAGCGATACATGCCGCATTGCCGCGAAATCGCGCTCACGAGACCATGAGGCATCATACTTCCACCATCGGGCGAGTGTCAAATGGTCAAAAGCGTCAATCCTTCGCTGCCGAAGCACGCCGAAACTCGGTTGCTCACACACTTCGCTGAGCCGTATACGAGAGGCCACTCTGCCACGCCCATGACATAGCCTCGTGGATGCCACATTGCGCATCGTGGCATTGGGTGAGTCTCTATGCCGGAATGCCAACGTAGAAACATTGTTGCCTCGTGACCTGATAGAGCCACTGAGCATGAGGGAATAGCAAAGCTTCGCTGTCTGACTGCGCACAAGGCTGAGGGCTTGTCAGAAACCTCCTTGCAGCCCATTGCGTATATATGGTAGTACAGTGTCATCTCCTACTTGCGTTCCTGAGTCCATCTGTACTGTCCATTTGCTTGTCGATCACAGCCTCCTTCTTTTCTAAGTGTAATACATCACTCCAACAGTGCTTCTACAAAGCACAGCTCCCAACACAATCGAATCACCGCTACAACATCGCCGCTATGTGGTTCCAGGTCTCCGAGCCCAACTCGTACCTCGCCGTCACTGGCGCAGGGATCGACAAGGTCAAGATCGTGAAGAAGGCGTTGATCTTGCCGTTCCAGAAGGCATGCAGGACTCCCACCATGACCTCCTCTCAGTTACAATGTATCTGACTTCACTCCGCAGGTCGCCAAGATCAGCATCACTCCTTTCGACTTCAGCATGGCTCTTCAAGCCATGACCTCAGAGAAACTGCAGTTCTCCCTCCCCGCAGTCTTCACCATCGGCCCTCTCGATGAAGTCTCGGCGCTCGAGAAGTACGCTGTGCTCCTTACAGGCGATTCCGACGGCCAACTCAAGTCGACCACCAAATCTGGCAGCATTGGCACCGGTCGCAACCACGTCCAAGATATCGTCAAGGGCATCATTGAGGGTGAAACTCGTTCGATCGTCTCGAATATGACGATGGAGGAGCTATTCAACAATCGCCGACTGTTCAAGACTCAGGTCATCGAGTGTGTGCAGAAAGAACTCGATCAATTCGGTCTGAGGATCTACAACGCCAACGTGAAGGAACTCCAGGATCTCGGCGACTCGAGGTACTTCGAGAGCTTGTCGCGGAAAGCTCACGAGGGTGCACAGAGCCAGGCTCAAGTCGATGTCGCTAATGCACGAATGATCGGGCAAGTCGGTGAGGCCGAGAAGCAGGGCGAGACGAAGCAGCGGATTGCAAAGGTCAATGCGCAGACTGCTGTGCTCGAGACGGAGAGGAAGGTTGAGAAGGCTGTCGCAGGTATGTTGTGTACCGTATAAGCGGTGAGGCACAGCTGACATGACCGCAGACCAGAAGCTCAAGACCAAGGAGATCCAGATTCAACGTGAGCTGAATCTCGCACAAATCGCCGCCGAGCGCGCCGCACAACAGACAGTAAGCACTTCTATATTCTTCCGCTGTCCTACAGACCACTGACACAACACCCAGGACGCCGAGCTCCAACGCGGCGTCGAAGAGAAGCGCGCCGGCATGGAACTCGAACGCCTCCGCGCCACAACCGTCACCCAAGCCAAGATCGCCCGCGAATCCGCCGAGCAGAAAGCCCTAGCAGACTACCTAAGCAACACCAAAAAAACCGACGCAGCCCTCTACCAGCAACGCGCCGAAGCCGACGCAGTCGCCTACCGCGGAACCAAAGACGCCGAAGTCGCCGCCCTCCTCAAAGAGCGCGACGCCCAAGCAAACTACATCGTCAAGCAGAAAGAAGCCGCCGGTATAGCCGAGACGGCGAAAGCGTACGGCGAGCTCGCCAAGGTGTTGGGTGGCCCGCAAGGGCTAATGCAGTACTTGATGCTGCAGAATAACACTTATGAGAAGTTGGCAAATGCTAATGCCAAGGCTATTAATGGACTGCAGCCGAAGATTAATGTGTGGAATACTGGGGCTGCGGGGGCGGAGGGGGTGGATTCTATGGCGCCGATTAGGAATCTGTTTCAGACTTTGCCGCCGCTTTTGAGTACTATTCAGGATCAGACTGGGATGCAGCCGCCTAGTTGGCTGGCGAGGATGGGTGGGGAGGAGGGGGTCAATGGGATGAGTCAGCAGGAGAAGGTTAGGGCGAAGCAGGAGGCGTTGATGAATGGGAATGGGCATTGATGGAGAGGGAGTGCGAGCGGGAGATGCGCAGTCTTTTGACCTTGGAGGCCATTGTGGTTTGATTATACTCGGGTGGTGCAAGGGCGTTGATAGTATTGGTAATGTCCTGAATCTAGCAAGTGCCACGACGCTGGTCACCTTCTCACTTGAAATCCAAGTCGCATGACGAGCATGGCCCTGACTCGCGATGCAGGTCTTTGCGAGTTCGTGGAGCTCTAGTGCATGTGTGAACCTATGACCAAACCTCGGGTCATGTGTGTCGTACGCAAAGTCCGCGCATTTTGAGCTGAGCGATGATATATGTCCGGAGATGGAGCGCTCAGAGCGGTTCAGCTGCAATGACCGACTCCTCAACCGCCCTTTCGGGGTGCCGTAGCACTCTCCCGCTCCTTCAGCTTGCGCCTCTCACCCTCCAGGATCTGCTTCACGCGGGTCAAGATCGCAGATTTGTCCTTGGCGCTTCTGCAGTCCTCCGGTCGGTATGGAGGTGTGATAATCACGAATTCATGCACAATCATCTCGGCGTTGTGCCAGCGGATGGGGACGTTCCTACACGTGGTTAGTGTATATCAGCAGAACACACAGCGTAGAAGACCTACACCCTGCGCAACGAGTCGTAGATCTCTTGCGCTTCCTTTGATACGCCCTTACCACGGTTGTCGTCTTCCTCTTTCAGCTTCCTGATGCGAGTCTCCTCACGCTCTTGGAGGCGTTTCGTGTCCACGGGCACTATGGCTGGCTGAGCAGTGGTGATAGACTGTGCGCCATCACCTGCCAAGCTCGTGATCTGGAAACTCTGTATGCGCGACACCGGGACGATATGGTAGTCTCCTGGCTGGCTTGCAGCGTTTCCACTGCTAGTCCGCGTGTTCACCGCTAACAGATTCGTGATCGTGCATGCCGTGTATAGTGAGCCCTCCAGCATTTGTGAATGAGGTGCCGTGGTAGTGAGCTTGATGCTAGGTCGCTTGTCAGCAACTAATCTTCTGGACGTATGCTGTCCAACTTCAGCTCACCGAGCTCCAACAGCCTTGCTCAAAGCCTCAAGAGTATCCAACATTGGCGGCGCAGGAGGCGCGCTTCCAGTCCTCGGCGTGGCAATCTTGCCAGCTGCGGAGTTGCGCTTGTTCGCGTCCGCCATCTTTCGAGTCTTCTACCCAAGTCTCAATGTACACTGCTACTTTCTCTTCCCCTACCACACGCGCCTGATCTGCGCGACTATCGCAACATGGAAATGAAAGCCCGCGCTGTCGCTCGAGCTATCTGCGCAGCAGTGTGAGACGACAAGAAGGAATGTGAGAGCAGATCGAGGCCAAACGAATGTGCCGGGCGGCCTCTGATGTACAACACCGCAGGTATGCGTGGGTTGCGTGCGGAAAGCTGCCTCAGTCGGTCGTTTGAAGTCAAGGCGTGCACGGTCCCTCAAGAAATTGGACTGCATCACTCGCATCGATCTCACTATTTGCTCATTCACTTGGAAATCCGGCAGCGGTCATGCCTTCACTCACGTTCGTCACTGTAGACGTCTTCACTCGTACTCGCTTCAAAGGCAACCCGCTCGCTATCGTCACCATCCCATCTGGTCTGGACGTCCCAACGCAAACTCTCCAAGCCATCACTCGCGAATTCAACTTTTCGGAAACAGTCTTCCTCCACGAAAGCTCAGACACCACAGCAGATGTCCCAGCATGGACGATCCGCATCTTCATGACCGAGGCAGAACTTCCGTTCGCGGGCCATCCAACAATTGGTACGGCCTGCTATGTAGTGAGCACCCTTGCCCCTGGCAAGTCACGCGCAATACTCCAATGTAAGGCTGGTCCTATCGAGATCGAGTACGCAAATGGCGTGTCTCGAGCCTCGATCCCTCACAATGTCCATGTTCACACCGAATCGCCCTTCACCGGCACCGAAGTTGAGACTTTGCAGCCGAAGCTCGAGGGCAAAGGTCTGCTCAACATCGTCACGGTCTCTCCAGTGAAAGGCATGAACTTCATCTACATCCATCTGCCCGATCTCGAGACTCTCGCTTTAGTCGAATGCACTGGCTTGAAGCCCAGCCCTACCCTTGACTCTGCCTGGAACGTCGGCTTCTGTGGCTCCGTCTTCTATGCGCTCGGCGAACGGTCATCATCACCAGATGGCGCAGTAAAGCAAAGTCTGCGAATGCGCATGATCGAGGGTATCCTCGAAGACCCCGCTACTGGGTCTGCTGCTTGCGGGCTTGCGGCTTTCCTTACGATGAAGGGAGGCAATCGACATATCGAGTTTGAGATGACCCAGGGCGTCGAGATGGGACGACAAAGCGATATCGGCGTTGCGGTAACGCTCGATCAAAGTGCAAAAGCAGTCGAGAAGATTGTTCTCAGTGGCAGTGCGGTGAAGGTGATGGAGGGCCGGGTGGAGTATGATTGAGCGCTACCTCACTACTCCATTTGGCCTCTACCTACATCTTTGTGCGATTGCCACTGGTGTCTAACGCTGTTCTGAGGCTGTCAAGTCTCGGCAAGGACGTCCCCCGGTGCACGTGGATCTTTGTAGCGGAATCCCGGTGGTCTGAGCGGATACTGCGGCAATTGCCAGCTGAAGGCCGAACCGAAGTGTGAGGAGTCGTCGTCATTTCCAGGACCCAACGAAGAGGCGATTGTCCTCGGCTCCGCAGCCACCGAAGCGGGAGTTGCCTGCTGTCTAGAGCCTTGTATCTGAGGCACGGGCTGTCTCGCTTGTCCCGAGTAGCGCTGGATCTGCTGTGTGTTGCTGCTGAGGCCACGTCCTGTTGCTGGTGGCGTGATTGAACGACTCTGTGTCACTACTCTCGGAGCTGTCCCACTTGGCAGGCCCCTCGATGGCGCCGGCGACAAGATGCGGGATCGCTGTCGATCGCCTGAACCGGCTACTACAGGCATCCTCTTGACGCTGGAGTCAGGACCTTTTCCCGAACTTCCTTGAACGCTCGTCAACGGGGTCGCGGCCTCATAGTGGGAATCTCGCGCGCTCACTGCGTCACGCGCCGAGGTATGCGAAGTCGATCTGGCGGCGGAGGAGGCGCGCGACGCTCCAGCCAGTGCCGAGGACTGAGTGTCCCTTGTGAGTGATGGCGAAAGGCTTAGCCCAATTCCACTATCCACAAAGCCCGAGCTACCAGCTTGTGAAGAATTTGAGGAGTCGATGTCTCCGCTGACAGGCGTGGCAGACGGCGCAGGTAGGTGTTTCGGTTGTCGAGAAGCCCCTTTTTGGGCGGTATCGCGGTGTCCAAACACGACGATGCCTTCGGGATGAAGACGGAAAATGTTGTCCAGGGCTCTGCGCTTGCCTTTGTACCATTTCTTTCGCCTGTCTCCAAGTTGTGCAATCAATTTGGCACCATGGTCCGCACAGCCCTTCCCGATCAGCTGCGATGTACACGTGCAGGGCGTCGAATCAAAGGACTCGTGTGGTTCATTCCACCAGATATCTTCGATCAGCTGTATGTCCGAGGAGCCCCAATTAATTTGACCGATCTCCTCCGAGATCAGCCGCAGCCTCGCCATGGGGACTCCCAGAAGGTCCAGACCCTTCGGAACGCGCTGCTGTGTGTTGCATGTGGTGGACTTTGCCTCTAGCAGATCCCCAAAATTTGTACCCATGAGGACTACCGCCCCGACTTTGTTGACGAACGGCAGCCACTCGCTGCCAGACTTCTTCAATTCCAGGTAGCGTGGTTGCGTTGCAGGCTTCGCGGATAACAAGTCTACGAATGAGAAACCCTCCAGTCTGCGTTTCCCAGCGCCGCGGAACTGCCACTGCTTCGTGGCACTACATCTGAGCTTGACTTGATGTGACAGGATCTCATAAAGCACCTCCAGATATCCTTCCACTAGATGCTGGAACGTGTAGGTGCCATCACCGTACAGATCGAGCTTGCGGTTCGTCTTGTCGAGTAGCACGGCACTGGCTGTCCCTAAGGGCGGATCCTCGATCATGATGTGATTAAAGTTCCCTTTCACTACCAGGATCAATACGGTCAGAGGTATCCTGGTTGAAGGCAGTCTCTCTGTTACTCACCAAAGTCTTTCCTGATATGCGGCGCTCGTGCATGAGTCAATGCGGCGCGACTGAGATGCAGCAGGCCGCTTGCGCCATCTAGAAACCAAGCGCGCCGATCGTCCGCTCCGTATAGAACCTGGGACTAGTCAGCTGCGCTTGTCGACACTGCCCATCTTGTACGCGAACACAAGACTGACCATGTCTATGTTAGCAGCTTCGGCTATCTTTCTCTGGAACGGGACAGAACCCTTGAATGCGTGGAGTACTGCGCTATCTTTATTGCCCGGCAGAAACTTGGTGCCAATGCCCAGGATTTTCGTCACGTTGATCGTAACACCATCGAGAGCCAGGCCGGATGAATCGTATCTATTACCGGCGAACCCGATGGACTCATATGCAGCACTTTCCACACCTGGAGAGAGATCAGTCAACAGTGATGAAGTGCAGCAAATGCGAGACGATGTGCTGACCAGCATTGCATAAGCCCAGATGTGCAAACCCCACAAAATGCCGCTCAACATTGAGGTGATCGAACGACGCTTCGATACTTCCAAAGGCTTTAGCTTGAGTGTAACATAGCCAGGATAGATCATCGCTGCGTAAGAAGTGCCACATGCTCGAGCGCACGGTCCGTGCAACGTGTACAAACATTGTACAGAAGCCCTTCAGTACTAGTGTGTCATGGAAGATCGTGGCACGATGGGCATCTCCCAGGACAGTCATCAGGTCCACCGAGATCTCAAGACCAGGCTCGTTGTTTTCACGCCTAGGTATAGGGTACCCACTGACAAGCACGGGATTGCGCACCATTCCAGTCCAGCACAAAGCATCGACAGTTGCCTTTCCATCTGTTGGCGTGGGCGGCATTGCTATATTATCCAGTTCCAGTACATGCCAGTCTCCTTGCCTCACTAGTTTGCCAGAGGTATGACCGACTGAGGCTTCAGTATGGCTTCTACAAACCGAAACCACCCAGCATAGTACCTCACTAACATCAAGCAACGTTACTAGACAAGAAGAAGATACCCTCAGGTCAGTAAAGAGAGCGGCCCCGCTGGGGAACGTGGCGGAGATCGTGAAGCCCCTCGGGCTGTGAACTATCGCGCAAGTCAGCATCAGGCTCTGTGACACTCAAATCAGCTTGTATTGTCCTTTCCAACTAGCTTCCTGACGACGTTGGAGATGAGCTGATCGTAGTCCTCTTACGTAAGATCGCTCAGTACATGGGATGCAATTCTGAGACGGAAGTCTTTCGCTTTGAAGCAGCGCCTATCGCTGGAATGAGAAACTAAGGACCAGATGGTTGATCCGTGAGACTTCCATTCCTGCTGCAGGGCGTATCCATGCTCTCCATGCGTGACCCATGTGTACCTTACTTGGTCGTAGCATTGTAGAGTGTGACAACTATACTGGATCGGGCTGCACTTACCAGACATCAAGGTCGAGACTTCGGCTCTGAGTTCTTGCTCACACAAGTCATCCAAACACCTAAGTACCTCAGGGCCCAGCTCAGACCACAGAAGCTGCGCGTAGTCGCGGCACGTTGTCGCGAACGCCATATGTGGCAAGCCGACAAGGCATATGACATCCGATAATGCTGCTTGACTAGGCTTGCCATATTGCTCCTGCATGAATTGCAAAGGGTTCCACGGCACACGTAAACTAACTTGGATGATACGCATGATCCTCCGGTTTCGCGTGGCTTTCTCCTTGACATATTCGACGAGCATGGTTCGTATAGATTTATGCATCTCGCCTGTCGACTCGAACGTATGGTTCCTAGCATTCAAATGCCTGATGAGCCAAGTGTAGTCTGCTCCGTCTAACAAAAATCGCTCAGCCTCTAGAAGCTCAGCGTCGTCAAGCTCCGCCTCTTCTTCAGGCTCGGGGGGTAATTGTGAAAGATCGACGTCAGGGGGATGGTCCAAGCCGCTCGATTCACTCTGGTCCCATCGCGACATCTTCTCCACAAGGCTCATGTCATCGAGCTTGCTTGGTTTCGGGCCCGCGTCAGCCAGTAAGTGTTCCACTATTATTCGACATTTCGTACGGAGGAACACCGCGCTGCGATGTTGAACGCCGAGCTTCGCTTTGCTGTCAAGCAAAGATGCGAAGTGCTTCATGATCTCGGTGCAATCTTGTACAAGCGCCTGGTGGGCAGCATCTGGTGTGTGTACGCTATTCGATTGTGTATCAACATGGTGCATATCGCGTTCGATACGGGACGAGAGTCGAGCGATCAGTCTGGTTCGCGCATCAGGATGTAGCCCATCATCACTCCAAACGCTGCCGCCCTCGTTGATATCCACCGTGGCAGGCACCTTACTGTCATAGGGTATGGCCATAGAAGATGGCAACGTAGTGGATTGAGCATGTGCTACCGACGATCTGGAGCTCCCAGAAGGCCGCTGACTCCCGGCTGACGACGTCTCCTCCAAGTCTTCTGTCTCGTACATTGATACTGGCACTGGCGGGACGTGAAAAGTCTCTCGCCGAGTCACGCGATCGTCTGTGCGCGCATTGCCCAACGACTGCAAGGGCAAGCCACTTGCTACGTGCGTCGACATCGCTGGAACGCCGGCAGCTATGTCCGACAATCCGCGTTCTTGCGACTCGCGTTCGCTGCGTGCGCCCTGAGCACGCATGGAGCCAGTCGACATTGCTTGTGCGTGTACGTGCCATTCACAATGCTGCTGATGTCGATACTGGTGTTCCTTACGGTAGAACTTTTCAGGGCAGCTTTCACACTGGAATTGCGGAAGGTCGTTGTGTGACTCCATATGCCGTCTGGTTTCTTTCGCAGAGAGGGATCGGTAACCACAGATACTGCATGCTTTTCGATCAGTCGCAGGTGGCGTGTCGTACATGATGCTAGCAAGCAGGTCGTCATCGAGGTCATTCTGCTTCTGCTTCTTCTTGTTGAAGTTGTCCTTCTTACCGTCTTTGCCGCTTAGTGGGACAGAGAGGTCGATGATCTCGCCGTATTCGTACACGGCAGAAGTGTTCGACTTGTTTGAATTGCCAGACTTCATAGCTTGCCGGCGTATAATGACGCGGAGCGCCGTCGTCACCTTGGCCATCCGGAACAGGCTCACGTGAACGTCTTTCTGGATCCTTGCGACATCGAACAGGACCCATTCGACATTTGCCTCCCGCTCGCGAAGGGTCTTCTCGGCGATCAGACGATCAACGATGCCCATTTGCTCGGGCAAGAGCCTTGTTGAGAAGTAATTCATAGCGCTAATGCCAGTTCGTTCCAGATGCCTACGTCCCATAGCTTCTAGCTTGATGTCGTCTGCTGGCAGAGGACGTTTGCCGACCCTAGACCAGACGCCCATTTCACCGTTCGGTGGCGTGAGTTTCGTCAGCACGAAACCTTCATGCCTCAGGTCCGGTTGTATAGTCATCGAAACGGGTTCGATGTTGCGGCCGCCGCCCCGACTCCCATCGCCAAAGTTAATGTACGATCGTCCATGTGGTTGCGGATGATCAGGAACCGAGCCCACTGCAGCAATCGCACTGTCTTTCGTCGGGACAGCAGTGTCTTGTGGCTGCGTTGCAGCTTCCGTAGATGGCCGAATTCGGTCTGGTAAGGGACGAGCGACGTCAGGGTAAGATGTTTGAGACCCATCATTTAGACATTCGGGCTCATGATTGTCCCAGTGTTGCAACGAGGACATACTTGGTAAGGGACTGGGAGCATTTCTTGCATGCTCGCTCGCGCGAGCCTCTGCCACACGCGCATTCCTTTCAGATGCCTCCTCAGGTGTTTCCGGCATCCCAATTAAGTCATAGTACTCAAATGCTGCAGGAAGCAGCATCTGAATCGGTACATGAGGCGGTCTGGGTACGGGGTCATCGTCTCTGCGCACGATTTCGTCTCGACTGAGTACGTATACATGGTATCCCCAAGCTGGAGTGTATGCCCATGGTATCTTCGAGTCGAGTATGATGTTGCGTGTGTTGCGGCTCACGGCCCCAGGTGTACGGTAATCTGCGCCCTTTCCAGAGCGTTCTTCGTGCAGTTGTACCTTCTCCTCGTTGACAAACAGCGACTTCTTGTGGTGGATCTCGTTCCGATCGGCGTGTCCAGGCTCGTGCGCGAGGTCACGTACAGCGTTCCGTATGGACATCCTGTATGGTTCCTGTGCCTTTTCCAAACTTATTCGAGATCTTATGCGTGATCGAAAGTGAATGAAATTGGTCTCGGAACTCATCTGAGGTGGAGCATGTCCAAGGTGCTGAGCAGTTCTAACCGTGCATGAGTGGCGCCTGCAATCAGGCCTGAGGCACACGATATCGGCGGCTTCGATGTGGGAGGCGCGTATCACTCGGAGGCCGCTGGATTTCGGTGCGCCTAGCAGCCTCGTTTCCAGGTGCTCGTGGAAAAGAATACGAGGCTCAAGAACCTGCCAAAGGGCAACACAGACTCGTTCAAGGAACAAGTCTTTCAGGACAAATCGTAGAGACCTTGTAGTAGCAGCATGACCTGGCCATGAGCACCTACAGCGGACTATCAGAGATATATTTGAACGTTACGCCCGTTGCTTGCCACTCCAGGCTCACAATTCAATTAATGAGGCAACGATCACCACCACCTCCGCAATCTCAATGTACTGGGAATAGCACAAACTGTGGTATTGACGTAAGGCATCGGCGGTAGCATATGCAGATTCCCAAACTTGGTGAGCGGGGCTAGGTTGAGTATGTCGACCTGAGCTTTTGGCTATGCAGAACGCAATACGGGGCCGGTCCTCAGCGTCCTCGTTTGGCGCTCTATGCTGCGCTGGCGGCATTGATGTAGCCAGCAGCGACACCCAATCATCTATTAGCGCTCTACAGTGGGAAGTGTAAGTTGCAGGCGAGATTGGGATCGATGGGTATGCTTATGGCATTATCTGACCCGCAGCTGTCGTAGGACAGGTTTCGGCAACGCGGCGCCAGTGCAATCTCCAAGCATAAACTAGGCCGTGAAGCTATGATGGGCCTGCTCTGTACCTGCTGATGTGGTCAGGTAGTGTGATCGTGCCGTGTAGAAGATGTTGAATGAGTGACTCCTGTAGAAGCTCCGGCTCATTTCAGTCTTCTCGGCTGTGCAGTATTTGCATAACTACATGATACATAGTCAGCGTGCTGTTGGTCCGCTGACCTTCCCTCCCTCTTCTCATGAGCCGCAGTACCGTGTCGAAGAGTTCTTCCATCATTCGCCACCGTCTTCAGCCTGCTGCCGAACACATTCTCCCTAGTCGAGATCGGCTTCGGCATCAGTACCGGCGACGACGACGACGCCTCGCATGTACCCTTCCATCTCATCCCCATCGAGCAAAAGCTGCCGAAAGATCGACCGCCAGCAAGCGTATTCCCTTTACCCAACCCACTCACAACCACCCATACACTCCTCAAAATCCTCGCGGACCCCGTTGATCATCGAGACCCTTCTCGCAACATCGAATAACAAGAAGCGTTGAGCTCAAGGATGAGGGAGCGTAGTGTGTAAGAGCTTCAAACACCTGAAGAGCTGAAGTGTCGATCACCGGCTCCCAGGCCCGGCCACGCGGCCCTGCCATCCGCCAAACCCCAGGAAAATACACCTGAACTTGCCATGCAGCCCCGGTACGTACCCCGCAGAATCTCCAACGTCACCTCGTTCTCGTCAAGGCGTTTTCCTGTCATCGTACCACCCAGATCATTTGCATAGCCACACCGCACGCGTAGCGCATCTGCCGCTCCAGATTACAAGTTTCCAGAACGCTTCTCGAAGCATCCGTCGCTGCTTCGCGCCCCGATCTAGCTCAGCCTACGCGCGACCCTTGTGATTGTGTCTGTGCCTGAATTTGCAGTAGTGCTTGCCGCCTTTCCTCGGCTTCGCGCATGATCTCCGCGTAAAGCCTGATGGAAGGAGCGAGGTGCGCCATGCGCTCGACTTCGGCCACGACTTCGGCAATGATGACATTCATCTGATGAGCCGGTGGCAGCAACGCGGCCAGGCTCGAGCTGAGCGTCGCGCCCATGAGGAGTAGGCTTTGTGAAACGATGCTCAGCGCGCCTTGCCAGAGGTATGGTAGGTGACCGTCGTGATGTGCCGTGATATACTCCAGTTGGCGAATGCAAGCCTCGAGGCACTTGCGACAGGCGTCTTGTACGCCCAGCTCGGATGCGCAGTTTTCATCTGCCAGAACAGCGAGGAGGTAGGGTCGGTATATGATGGTGCGGCAAGCGAAGTAGCGTAGGCGAAGCACTGTCTGTACTTGGTTCTGCGCTGGTAGACGTTCTCTCGGGAACTTGACTGGTGCTGGCAAGCCTTCGTACCATTGCGTGAGTTGAAAGTCCAGCTCCGCACAAACTGGGTCGAGTGAGGAGATAGTGACCTTGTTCCGTTCAGTGTTGTAAATCAAGTGAGATACGCGGTTCAGCAGACGACGAAGCGCAATCTCGGCCAGGAAGTACCAAAGCTCGTCCGATCCTGGAAGTTCCTCAAGCGATGCCATGGTGCTGTCGTATGGGAAGGAACGCGGAAGCCGCATGTTCTCCTCCAGTGAGACCACGCCGCTGTGTGGCAGGTCCATCTCGGCCAGCAAGTCCGACTCAATCATCAGTGTGTTCCAGTAGAGTCGCACTCCAAGCTCACGCAGCTGTGACGGCACCGAGCTCTGAGAAGAAAGCAGGAGCTGTACCTTCATGCTAGTATTATGTAGCAGGTTCCATGCCTCCAGTGGTCGTACCAGATATAGTAGGTAAGCAGATGCAAGGATGTGACACTGGGTGCTTAGCACGTCATTACGTGTCAGGAGACTCGGGAGCAGATTCCATGCAGCCGAGAAGTAAGCCATGCCTGGTGGCACCTGATCCACTGGCAGCCGGGAGATGCTGAGTCCTGAGTGTGCCGCCTGTCCAAGCGCGAGTACGAGCAATACGATGCAGCTATCCGGCAGACTACAAAAGCTCGACGCCATGGCGTTGTGATAGTATGCGTGCCATGTTGCCGGGTCCACACAGGCATACCAAACATTGACTCTTTCGAAGAATGCCCGTGCATACGCGTGCGCAGCTGAGAAGTCGAGAGAGTATCTCCCAAGCTCCAGAGGCGGCCTTGCCATCTCCAGCTGCAGGAGAACTTGTGGATCGCACTGTAGGGAGACAAGCTCCCGTATGATTGGCCACTGCAGCAAGTGCAGAGCAGGTGTGGTGTGTGCTTTCGGCATTGCTGAGATGTTTGCCTGCCAAGTGCCGAGTCCATTGAGAGGAGGCACATTGCCTGGCGCGCTCGTCGTGCTGACTCGCTTCAGCACATGTGTGTCATCTGACGCAGTGTTGCTCGTGGCTGGGGAAATTGGGCCAATATGTCGATCTCCTGGGCTGTTCGAGTGGCTTAGTTGCAACAAGCCTTCGATACGAGCCAGTCGCTCAAGGATGAGCTTGTCGCCAGCATCCAGCTTGATCCCTGGTTCGCGGTACACGCAATCAGCGTGCAGCTCGGTACAAAGTCGGCACTTTGGGCGAGCGCCATCGCATCGTGACTTCCTACTTCGACAGATCTCACAGGCAATCGTGGCTCGACGGCGCGGATAGTCGAGCGGGTCGGCCGGGAAGCGTAGTCCTTTCAGTTCCATCGAGTCGCTCATCTTTGATTCGTTACCGGAATGCACATCGTCAATACTTTCAGCCCTCTGAGATGGTGCAGCAGGAGGAGGTTTCTCATAGGAAGAGCGAGATCTTTTCAAGCCGGGACGGTTGGCAGCAGGCGCTTCGCCATGTCCGTTAGCACGGCTGTCATCGGACAGAGGTCCTTCCATGGCTGCAGATGCGAGTACGCAGGCGGGCTCGGAGCGTGCAAACTGAGTTGACCAGAAACGGACAGGCTGAGCGGGCTATATGCTCACGAACCAAAGTACCTCAACACAAAAGTAGTTGGGTTGGGCAGCAGCTCTAGAAGCGTCCGGGCGTGAGCCGGTTTATGGTGTCAGACCGGCGACAGGCACAAGATCTACCGGTTGACTGCCACGGGCCCGAGAGATGCAGACATAGATGAAGTGGCGCACTTC
>KZ111189.1:85355-142623 GCA_002077045.2 Rachicladosporium sp. CCFEE 5018
TTGGGTACTTTACTGGAGGCGAAGGTTGCTTATTGAATTGCTGCTGACCCTCGGCTCCTGCATAAGGCGAGTGCCTCGTCTGTGGGGACGAGCTTTGCCTCAGGCTGGCTTGGGGCTGTTGCACGAGTGGCGCCGCGGCTACGGCATTCACAGAGTGCGACGCAGGCGCTGAGGTGTAGGCTACATTACAAGAGTCAGCACGTGGCATGCAAGATCTCGCCGCCTTGGCGGCAGACGACAGGAAACGAGCGATGCCCTGCCGCGGGTAGGTGCGCAACTGCATCACCAACGCAGGGAGGCAGGAATGACGCCCCGAGACTTACCGGCAGATTGTGCATTCTGATGCAGTCCCGAATTGCTATCGAAGCCCTGCGGCGGCCCAGACGACAGACTGGCACCGGCATTACCAGGATACCGGAAACCTTGCGATATCGCGGTCCCTTGGTGCGTAGTGGCAGGCTGATGCGGATGATAAGCTTGGGGTGCAGGAGACTGCTGGGCGAACGGGCCCGGGTGAAAAGGCTGTTGATAATCTAATTGGTTCATCTTGATTCGGTGCTTCCTGTCGGCAGCGGTCGAACAAAGCCTATGGCGATCGTGCGTAACTGGCCCGATGCTTCCGTGATTCTTGCGCGTGCTGGGTGCGAGGGGGGTCAGAGAGAAACGTGGCTTTTTCTCGCTTAGTGTGCGGCTGCCGGTACGCTAGTACATGTTGGGGTTTCGTGGCAGTTTGTGATGACACAGGTGCATGCGCATGCCGAGCACTGACTATCGTGACCCTGCGTGCATCAAGTAAGACATGGCTGATTCAACATCGTCGTGTTCGCGAGCGAATTCGCTGTGCCGTACGGATGAGACATTGAAACCGGGTCAAGACCTGTAGCGAAGCTGACTGACATACCTCATGCTTCGAAGACGAAACGGCGTACCCTTCCGTGGGTAGATGTGACATATCCCACGTCTACGACTAGCTCCACAACTGGTACCAAGCCAGACTGGGCTGGTCTGGCGCGCGACCTGGATGCTCTTGACGGAAAGCATTACCGTAAGTCATACAATAGTACACATATCTTGACTCGTCTTCGTTGCCTCTCACTCGAGCCTAAACGAGCTTCAGGTAGAGCTGGCAGAGTGACATATTTCGCTAGGCGTCTACAGACGACTGTCCAGAACATATCAACATCGCCAGTTCTCTCTAGTAGTCGACCGTGTGCAGAACGATCCTTATACTTCGCCTTCCCGCCTGAGAGCTGTGATGCGATGGACTCAAGCCGGCTTTCCCACACGGTACCTGAAGTCTGAGGTGCACAAGATCGCGCTCTGCGACTATGTGACGAGACGCTGTGCCGCTCTCATAACAGCCAAGTCAACCGAAAGTGATGCTACGCGTAGCGAAGGCTGGTCAGTCACGAGGCGCACTGCTTTCAACATCAATGCGCCGGGCCAGGAGGTTTTGCCAAGAAGCAGTGCCATCGTCAATGGCACTGACACTATCGGACTGAGATTCACCGCTCACTTACCTGGGCCCGGCAGAAGGTGTCGAGCAGCACTAGCACGTCAGATCCTGATGGCAAATCTTGTTGAACTTGTGCAGCTAACACTACTATACGGGAATCTTGACAAGCGGGCATTGGACGCTCACGTCACGTCTGTTGTCAATCAGCATCAGCTACGACAGCAGCTCTATGGCTTAGGTCTGGTTGCATTCGTGGCGAACAGATCAAGTCTTCCGAGAGAGTCTGGGGCGGGCGCGAGGCCGATGACTGGTGATGTTGTATCTTTCAAATCCCCAGAGGAACTTGAGATCACTGTCAAGCTCGCAGATGGATCAACTGTCCGTGGCATGGGTATTGCGAGAGGCATCACGGTAATTACAGGTGGTGGCTTCAACGGTAAGTCTACTTTACTCGAGGCACTGGAACTTGGCGTATACGATCATATACCCGGCGATGGTCGTGAGCTTATCGTCGCGCACCCGACTGCAGTGAAGATTCGTGCAGAAGACGGCCGCATTGTCACGGGTACGGACATCACCCAATTCCTGGGCAGTCTTCCCGGAGGCAAAGACGCCATGTGTTTCTCGACAGAGAACGCAAGCGGGTCGACGTCTATGGCAGCTAACATCGCAGAAGCTTTGTTGGAGGTCGGCTGCAAGACGCTGCTGGTAGACGCAGACTCGTCAGCAACCAACTTGCTCGTGCGAGACGAGCGAATGCAGATGCTCATTCAACATGAGCCAACAACACCTCTGATCAGCGTAGCACGCGCACTGTAGGGCAATCACGGCGTCAGCACCGTGCTCGTCGGTGGACCGGGAGACTGGCTCGCAGTGGCTGATCAAGTAATCTTAATGGACTCGTACGTGCCGAGTCTTGTCACCAAGGAGGCTCGTGAGATCGTACGTCTGCGTCCGAGCAATGTAGTTGAGAACGATGTCGACGCAACAAATGGGAGTCGGAGTGTAGCTCTTTGTGGAATAGGAGAGTTCGACACCCGTAAGGCATCCACTACTTCTATTCCAATCAAGACCGCGAAGCGCGACATCGTCCACGACTCGTCACGAGCGCCTTCGGAAGTAAACCTATGTAGCATCGACCAGCTGGTTGAAAGAGGACAGGCGAAGTTTGTGTCTTCATGGCTCGAGCATCTCGCAAATTCGACTACTCCAGAACCGTGTGTCCGGGCATGACGATCTACAGTCGCTGGTGCACTGCTGACTGACCGCTACGCAGGCGAAATCTGAACAAGCTACTTGCAGAGCTTGAGGCCAAGATCAACCTCGACCGCTGTATGCCGACCTCGATTCAGGGAGGCGATATGGTAGCAACGCGCCGGTCTGAGGTTGCTGCGGCTTTGTCGCGGATCCGCGGTCTGAGGGTCTCATGAAGTGAGGTCGTGAGGTTGATGGACACGACGATGCGTGTAACGTTCTTTCGCTGTCAGGCGTGGCTACACAAGACTGATTGCGTTGGCATGCGATGGGTGAGAGGAAACTACATTGCTTCCGGCGATAAGTAGCTGAGGCCAGGCACTCAGACCATCCTCGCTGTCGTGATGTCGACTCCAACGTACGTTGTAGCGTTCAGATCACACTAATGACCCACCAGTCATCTAGTGAAGCGAGTGGTCTCATACTCACGAAAGTCATTCCCACACCTACTCACGTTGCCATGTTCATCGATCGCCTCTTTCGCCTCGTTTACATCTCGTCACGTGTGGTCGCACACGAAATGGCGGTGAGTCGCCGGGCCCACGCCAACCTTACAAACTTGATTGGCTTTTACCAGCCCGTCTCTCTAACCCTCAGTCCCCGGTTTGCAATCGCGAGACCGAACGACGATCACAGCCCGCGGCCTAGATCGCACAAGACATGACTGGCTGATATGGACTCGCCCTCCACCATCCGGGTGATGAAGAATGATGGGCTTTCCTCTCGCGCAACGTCCGGAAGAGAACCGTGTGGCGTTTTGCAATATGGCGCTTTACCCGAATGAGGTCGCCGCTTATTGACGTGTTCGATGGCGATTCGAGACGTCGCTTTCTGTCTTGGAGGTGTGGGTTCCGCGGGGGAGGGACCCGCTTCGTTGAGAGATGTTACCTTGCAATCAATCAATCGTCGTGGTGGAGTGTTGGGACATGTGTTCTCGTGATGTTGAACGCACGAAAGGGATGTCAAGTCCATCTGTGGCGCGTGCAACGATGCTGCAGTCGTCTCGTGGCTCGCACATGCACGGCCACTGCGATGGAGGATCTTTGCGTTCGGCACCGTTTCGCAGACGCTTCGATGAGCCGCCATCACTTGCATCCCGCCCGCGGCCGCTGCGAGTGCGGGAGCTGGCTTTTGTCGGGTGCCGTGGGGAACGCTAGGAGGATATGCACGAAAGCGTAGTCAGCAACACTGCACATTACCTTACGATGGCGATGTTCGGCAACGAGCAGCGCGATGTGATGATCTCACCGTGATGGACGAGGGTGAACATCCGTGATTCGTGCGACGTGATGGTGGAAATCATTGGAGTTCCGGTGGCTTGGGGCGAGCCTGGCCTTGCTCGGGAACTCATCAGGCGGTGAATCGTGCGATGGTTCGCTCATCATCAGTGGAACAAGCAACGTGGGATTTGCCTCGCACCAAAGAAGCACACGCGGACAAAGCGTTGTGCTGAGCGATGTAGCTGACATTTCGATAAGACGAAATCTGCGGTCCTCACGCGGATAGAAGGAAGGAGCCTATTTGGACGTGATCGTGCCTGTCTCCGAGGGTACTTCAACATCACTTTGTTCAGCATTGAGGAACAGCTGTAGATCTTGGTAGGCATCGTTGCTATCCGGGGTTCCGAATTGTCACTCGTCTTCGAGAATTCCTTCATTGGTAGCCGTACCCTTTGCCCTTCGTTAGTCAACACTTAAAAGCCCGTGCACAGGTTCGGGTGGTCGTATCAGTAGTCTACTGTTTCGGCACTCAACGAGAAGCAGATCGTTCGAGCACGGTGAAGTCGACAATTGCATGAGCGATCGTCCAGCTGGGTAACGGCATATCTGATTTGGAGATCAATGTCCACCTCATAGACGAGGTGTTTTACATGGTGATGTTCTCGGACAGACTCCACTTCGCCAGAGCGGCTGGCTTGCCAGCGCGCCATTCCCTTCTCGAGCTAGATAATCAAGGTTGCTCCGATGTGGCTTGTTCGGTCGATGGGGCCAGGCGTAAGCTGGAGACTGTCATGATGACTGCCCATGAGTGGGATTTTCAATGGCCTCGAAACCTCATAGTTGCATCTATCAACGTTCGTGGAAGACGCATAACCGTTGCAAGTCTCAGTCTGCGAACTCTCATCGACATGCTTTTGCACTGCAGCTGCAGCATATGGCCGGACACGCGCGAGATCTAGGTCCGTGACACGTAGCGGCGTGACGGCGTCTAGCCGATAGCAGGGGAGCAGGCCCTATCCCCACCTAGGCGTCGCCGATCAAGCCCAAAAGCTGCTGATTCGTCAGCGTCTTCATTCCTCTACGCTTCCAGCCACCGTTTACCCACCTGCTGCCGTCGCAGTGGAGCGGAGAGAATTGCCTGAGAGCCGAGTGCAAGAATCGCGTCCGATCGCCCTCGTTCCTTCATCTAGGATAGCCTCTGCTGTGCTTGCATTTCCGCGTGAAACTTGCAAGTCCCACTGCTGCAGGTGTGCATATCTCGCCGCTTCCCACGAGCCCTTTCGGCCCGCTCACGCATTGCACTCGCACGCAGCACCTCTCTGCAGCTACCAGTCCACACCTTGCTGCCACTCCATCTCCCGCTAGCTTCCCGGCGCACACTCAAGCTCCCCCAAGTCAGCGTACCTTGTCGCTATCCGCCGCAGGTGCATTGCGAACGACTAGCACCTGGGTTTACGCCGCAACACCACCGCTGGCATTGGGATTTTCCAGCTCCGCTCCGCTCGCAGCAGCGCGATATTACCAAGGTACGTGGAAGCTCTATTGCCGTGATCCCCACATCACGCTCGCCTACCGTTTGTTTTCCGCCTAGCGCTATCGATATCGTGCCCTAGGCTGGTGTTCACTCCCGCCGGCCTGCACTAGCTCAACCAACCTCTTCTCCGCATACAACCTTCCCGCTCCCCACCCACCTCTCGCGAACCGCTTCTTCTCGTGCATTGCGTTTCTCAGACACGACGAGGTGCAGGTGCGTTGCAGCAGCGGTGTCGTGCAGCGATACCCGCTCTCACATGATGCGCGACCTACTGCAACTACTGTAGCTAACATTGTTCATTCAGGTCCATCGGCAACAATAGTGCTATTGCTCGTATTGGTAGTAACGAGCCACGACCTGTCACGACTATAACGACATTTACGATTGCATTGACGATTGCTTGAGCGTGTCTCGCCACTCACGACAACGCCTCCAGTACAGCGTCCGTACTGCTTCAGCTACTACGACTTGCTCTTCTCGACATAGCTACAGTCATTGGTCGTAGCATTACGTGATCACGACTCACGATCTGGACTGCAACTTGAACCTATCTTACTCGACAAAGCGACCATCCTGGTCCAAGTAACACGCAAGCAACCACATCACCAGCCCACCGTACAGCTTACTCTTTGAGAGCTGCAGCTTTCGACCCTCCCGCCATAACCATCTCACGACCGAAAAGCTGGCGCTGCCTCCAGTAACCCACGCGCAAGCCCGGGGAACCGACGACAGCCTCTACTACCAGCAGAGCCAGTACGCGACTCCATCACACGCGCACCAGCACTCAAGCTCGTCGGTTGGCTCGTCGCCCCGGGCGGACTCCTTTGGAAGCTCCTCGGTTGCGAATCAATCCTACGGCTCGAATACCACCTATACATCGCCCGCGGACGGTAGCAAGAACCCGACTGGGCTACAAACGCCTGCCGCGGACCCGAACTCGTACGACGCGCATCCTTACGCGCCTACAGGATATCACTATCCGCAAGGCTACAGCAGCATGAACCAGCCGCAAGCATACATGGATGTGAATCAGCAACATGCACCCTCCACAGCGCCCGCGCCTCCCATAGGCCAATATACCTCCTACGGACAACCCCAGGCATTGCAGCCCGCCGCGCAGCCATATCCTCCCAACACATACAGTGGCTACTATCCAAGTACGATGGCGCCAATGGCACCGGGCCACTCCAGTTCATCGTCGATGAGTGGCGGTATGGTGACACAAGCATTACCCTTACCAACGATGGCACCCGTCGGCCAATCTGCACCGCCTGCGGGGGCTTACCAGTCCCAGTCGTTTGACACGACAGGGCAAGTCCCGCCGCACGGCATGAAGCCGAGAGTGACTGCCACGCTGTGGGAAGACGAGGGCAGTCTCTGCTTCCAGGTCGAAGCCAATGGAGTCTGTGTCGCGAGGCGAGAGGACAACCACTTCATCAACGGCACCAAATTGCTGAATGTGGCTGGTATGACTCGCGGTCGACGAGACGGTATTCTGAAGAGCGAGAAGACCAGACACGTGGTGAAGATTGGGCCGATGCATCTCAAAGGCGTCTGGTAAGTGTAGAAAGAGCATTCGTCGAGATTCTTTCACTGACAGATGTACAGGATACCCTTTGACCGCGCGCTGGAATTCGCCAATAAGGAGAAAATCACTGAGCACCTCTACCCGCTCTTCGTGCACAACATTGGTGCGCTACTCTACCACCCTACCAACCAGGCGAGACAACAAAGCATAGGAAACGGCGCAATGGCTGCGCGTCGACCAGAGTCGCAGGATTACATGCGCACGCCGACAGGCACTCAGCCGCCTGCGCTTACTCATCATCATTCCATGGGCACGCCAGTGTCTACTGGCATGGCTCAACCGCCTCACACGATAGCTCCTCATCCGACCTCAGGCAGGCCAGGATTGGACAGAGCGCATACATTCCCTACACCGCCCACCAGCGCATCCGGCATGACGATGGGTGCCGGCCAATACGACTATGGCAACCACGCGAATGCGGTGCATCCAGGTATGTCCCTCGAAGATCGCACGGTGGAGTTGTTGGCTGACAGTGATTGTAGCATCTTCATCTCCGGGCAGCGCTTCCCACATGCAATACCCAAGCTCGCAGCCATACGACTCGCGCCAAATGTACTCGGCACCGGCAAATTACAGCCAGTACCCCAGTCAGCACTACAACAGCGTGCAGCCAAGCCCTGGTGTGAAGAGCGAAATGGCACCTCCAACTCGCGCCGGCGCCGAGCACGACCATGCGCATCACAAGGGTGCCGACGGATACTCCGGCCAGCAAGATGCGGAGGGCGAACACGAGGGTGATTATACCCACCAGAGTGCGTCCCTAGGCGCCTCCAATGCCTCATACAGCGCATTCCCTAACTCAGCACCAGGGCCAATCCACTCTGAGCCTTCGCACATCTCACCAGAGATGCAGAATTCGCCACAGCAAACTGGGTCTGGGAGGGCAACACCTCGAACTGCTGCGCCCTACTCGGGCTACAGCACGCCTCAGCGTGGGTCGCAGCTGCCATCCAGCAACCTGTACAACGTTATGAGCAGCGACACACGGGCAGGTGCGCCCAATGGCGCCGAGCAGTACCCTCAGCAAGGTTATGCGCCTCAGCAGTACCCAGCTATGAACGGCGTGCCGCAGAATAACAAGCGCGGGCGCGAAGCTGATGGCGACGATGCCTACGGCAACGGACTGAAGCGTGCTCGCACCGAGGGCGGACCAGTCGGCGCTCGTCCGATCGCGCAGCCCCACTCCGTAAAGTCAGGGCGATGAGAACCATCCAGTCTGGCTACAGCGCCAACATGACCCAACAGCTTTTCATTTGTCTAACGATTCGAACCACCTTCCATTCTGACCCGACCGATTCTACCGAATAACGACTTTCACGACGATGCCCTTACAAAACGGACACGACACTTTTTGCACTAGGCCGAATTAACGAGGCCAACGATGTTTTTCTACTCACTGATGACGATGATGATGACAAAATGGTATGTGAGCTACACTATCGACAGGGAACCGTCTTCATGGAGACGATGTGCCGTCGGTGCACTTCACTTGGGGTTCTTCACAGCGCCGGCGTTGAAGGCGCTGGGCTGCTGGACTTCAGTGGCTGGGGTGTTTCTTTGGAGCGACTTTAGGGGTGATGAGGAGCTGCGGTGCATGGAAGAGGCGCATCAGAGCTCACGAACTTATAGACGGGCGAAGGCGTGTTTGTGGAAGTGGACTATGGGCACGCTGGTGGAGTGAAGTAGTGTAGAGGTGGTAGTGGTGCGATCGAAAAGTTCCCCTTCTCTCACGTGCTTTCTCCTTCTCCTTCGCCGTGACCATTCTCTAAGCGCAAACGCCAGGAGCAGTTCGCATGACTGTTGATCACTGTAAATTACCGTATTGTGGCTGTCTTACCATTGGTTGGGCTACTCTGTCGTACGTCTGGCATGCATACATGTCTGACTTGACCAACAAGCTGAAGTCCACGCTTCACTTCAACTCAGATCCCATACTACTCTCTGATCTACTGTACATTCGCCCATGCCAATATATGTGAACCCCTTCATGTCCGTCCAATCTCTCCGGCAATACAATCACACAACTTCACGCTCGTAATCCACATTGGCTCACCTCCGACACTCCAAGCTCGAGCATTACGATACAATGAATGCTCAACTCCAGTCAAGCTACCATACCCTAGAGCAAGCCCTCCAGCGACTCACCGACTCCATCGCGACCTACAACCCCAATCCGACTTATGCAGATGAGCTCGTCGCTGCTAATGATGCCGTGGATCGAGATCTTGAGCTCCGTGAGTTACTTTAATGATCCCTGTTCGCTATGGTCATCGCTAATATCACACAGTCGCCACCCACCAGTCGAATCATGCTCGCGTTCAATCCCTGCGCGCGCAGTCGCATGCTCTCGATTCAACACTCCGCTCCACGATCTCACAACTAGCCCAAATAAGAAAGGATATCCTCGGCATCCCCCCAGCTCCCTCCCCCGGCTCCACCAACCAAGGCAATGAACTCGACGTCGATACGCTTCTTCGCTACGCCGCGCTCATTGCACCCACGACCGTCCCCCCCACACTCCGCAAGCCCATCCCGTCCGTCCGGCTCCACGGCGTCAAGCTGGAGGGCGATGGCGGGGTCGAGCGCGTCGGAGGACTGAGCACGCCACCTCCACAGCCTGAAGGCGAGCAGGGAGATGTGAAGGAAGGTATTGTGGGAATCGAGAGGGTGAGGGAGCCCGAGAGAGGCTGGCTAGCTGGGAATGGGGACGTGGGGTTTGTGCCTTGGGTAAGCGATGAGGCGATTAGGGGTGGGGCGTTGGCGAAGTTAGAGGGGGTGGGTGAGGGGAGTAGGGAGGCTAATGGTATGGAGGTTGATCAGCAGGAAGATGCGGGGGTCACGGACGAGGCCAGGGCAGAGCAGGAGGAGCAGGACAGGCGAAGGAGGCGCGAGAGGGCGAGAGCTGAAGTGCGGGTCTTCAATCCAGATGACTTGTAAATACACATGCTATGCTCGCTGGGGAAATCCCCATCAACGCCCCGTAAATGTCGTATATGCAATCCTCACCCCTCCGCCTCTTCCCTTTCATCGCTCCCACTCCACACTCCCCTCTACTTCCCAGCCAACCACCCAAACTTGCTCAACCGAATCCTCGGCACAATACCCACAACCGTAATCACGCTCGCAGCAACCACAGCCCAAAGCTGCATCCCCAGCACATTCTTATTGAAATCCGTGCTCGTAGCCGCCGCAACAGTCGCCAACATCAACGCCAACACCACATACCCACTCACCCTGTGATACTTATACAGCTTCCGCGCATTCTCCTTCCCGCCATACAAGCCCGGCGTGAAGAACTGCGTCAACCCCACGAATGCCTGCACAGCCGTGAGGATGTAGACTGTCAGGCCGAGGATCGCGTGCGTGGAGACGAAGTGCGTGCCGCCGTGGGAGATTTTGTTGTATTCTATGATTACTAGGCCGGCGAGAGCGGACGCGACGGCGATGTTGTTTAGGGCTGAGTGGGTTAGGGTGCCGGCGTGTTTTTGGGAGGCTGTGTGGGTTGGTTGGAGGATGAGGGTGCCTTGGATGAAGAAGAGGAGGGCGGCGGAGTTGAGAAGCTGGAGAGATGGGCGTTAGACGGGGAGATCGAGGGAAATCTTGGATGGCGAGGGGCTTACGGGGTGGGCGGAGAATAGGGAGAGGGGAGAGCTGAAGACTGCGCCCCAGACTATTGCTGTGAGCTGGGAGGAAGTCGTTAGTTGAGAGTACAATTTGGGAGATTGAGGATGGTGGACTTACAATCCAGACGCCTGCTTGCGCGACTACACCCGTGCCTGTTGATGCCATCGTCAGTGTTTGTCGTCAAATGCGCGAGGAAGGTACGAAGACTGCTGACCGAGCACAAGGTTGTAATAGAGAGGCTTGCCCTCCTCTAAGCTCGCATCGCCCGATCTTCCCAGCAGAGGCTCCTCCTCGCTCGTCCCTGGTACACGCTGTTCTTCTTGCGCGGACATCTTGATGAGATGCTTAGAACGCTGTCGATATGCCTCGAGAAGCTTTGCGTGAAGTCAACAAATAATCACTTAGTAGATCATCAGATAGCAGCGAGTGGTGATGTAGTCATTGATGCTGACCACGCGGGGCACATCGATATGGATTACAAAGTCCTCGTGCAACGATCTCGATAGCTGCTAGATCGCATCCTGCACGTAGGCGCATGTGGAAGGTGACTTAGAGCTTGCATTGCGCAATCCATGAGCTTGATCAGATGATAGTATGCACGTGGGACGGCCATGGGTACGAGCTCGTAGGTAGCATCAAAGGACTCAAAACGCCATGAGTCTATCCTAGTCTATCATAAGTCCATCCAGCCCATGGGTATCATAAGCTCTCCCAGAACAAAAGCACGCCTAGTCGATAGTTCATCATAATCAGATCTCGCATCCAACACATCACGCCTCCTCAGTGCTATTGCCCCCCGGCAAGCCCCCCTCTTCAACTCCCTCGCCCTCTTCCTCAGGCAAGCGCTCAGCACCTTTGTGCCCTCCAAGCCAATCTCGAATCCTACAAGGCCCTCTACCCTGACACACCTCCCCTCGTCCCAGGTTCTTGAACTTTGGTCCCGTAGGCCCGTTGACATAGTGGTACTGCCCCGCGAAACGGTATTGTCTGGGGTCAGAGAGTGGGTAGTATTTGTCGCCCCAGTGGCCGGCGTAGTTGAACCAGCCGACTGGCGCTGCGGGGTTGAGAGTCGAGGGGAGGACGGCGTGGGTCGTCGCGTTGTAGACGAAGGATCGGGCGTTCAGGGCAGGGTCCCAGAGCGGTCCGCGGTCTGTCTGGTCATGCAAGATGCCCCAGGGGAGTACGTAAGGTTGGAGGCCAGGCGTCCCGTACATGGCGTGAGTACCTGTCGCGCTGTAGACTACTGGTCGCTTCGCGGCTCTCGAAGCAGTGGAGTTCGACCAGGTGCCGATCATCGTGCCGCTACCGTCGGCAGCGGATATGTACTTCTCCACAGCGCCCCACGAGTAGGCTTCCCCGAAGTTGTGTTCGGAGAGGAAAATTTGATGTGGCTTGCCGTCTTTGAAGCGGATGGCGGTGTGTTCCCAGTCGCCTACGTGGTTGCCGAAGCGGACGTTGAAGACTACGTTGCCGAGGTTGTAGGAGTAGAAGAAGAACCAGAAGGCGTCGACTATGCCGTCTTCTTTCGGGACGACTACTAAGATCGCGGGAGCTGCGCTGCGACCGGAGGATGTAGGACGGTAGGAGTCGTTGCCGCGTCGCTTCCTGCGGAGTTCGCGATGGATCGGTCGAGGCGGGTGCAGAGGATCTGGACAGTTGCCTGCGAGAGCATCGCAAGCGTCGCCGCAGAAGTCTTCGCTCTCTCCACACCAACCGTAGATGGAGCAGCATTGGCGGAAAGAGCTGCCGGCGCAGGTGTAGCCACTGCTGCCTCCACAACGCCCGTCTTGGCTTGGCACGCGATCCATGGCTGGCGTAGTGACTTCCTCCGCCTCAATGCCGTGCTCACGCAATGCCTGCTGCTTTGCACTCTGCAAATCAAAACCCTTCAGATCACTCAAATCAGGCACCCTGAGCTCTTCTCCAGTGTCCCACGCATACGGTACGTCCGGCTTGTTGAAGCTTCCTCCCAGCCATTTCGGCCGCTCTTCCACATTGTCATCGCTCTGCAGATACATGAACCTCCCACTCCTCCCGCCTTCAAAGTCATTCAATTCATTAAGATTCGTCAAGTTCCTGTCGTTCTGCATCTCCTCGATCACAGTATAGTTCAGCCGCGGACTTGTATGCACCAGATGCTCCGCCAAATCGCAAGGCCAGAACTGCTCTCCCGAGAAGAGATGCACATACGGCGCATGATCCCAGACATACTGCGGTATCTTCCTCGCTTCTCTTTGCTTCTTCGACCAACTCTTCGAGTCGTCATGGCCTGATGTCCAATAATCCCCCCAGTCCGGCAGAGGTTTGGGCATCTCATCGTCTGCTCTCGTCCACGTCCACCCAGATCTTGACATCATGTGAAAGAGACCGCATGCTCCGAACCAATGGCACATTTGCCGGTCTATCCATAGCTTCCCGCCGGCGATCCATTCGAGGTTCTCGGCTGCTTCCGCTGGGGAAGAGTTGGCTGTAAGAGAAGCTTCGATGCCGCTGATGACTATGTAGCTCAGACCTGCTATGAGGAAGCCGGCGAAGCATTTCGCTGTGACGTTCTTCATGAGCGGCGGGGTAGACAAGGAAGTATGGGAAGTAGTGGTCGAGTCGTCGCAGTCGGCGGCGACGGCGAGAGGGTAATTGACTATGGGTTCATTGGATGAAGCTGCTTTCGAGGGCGCTGAGATAAAGGTGACGACTTCGCCGGCCCAGCCTTGCGTGTCGAAGCCAGGGATCGCAGACTTCCAGCCTGTAGTATACGCAGTGACTAAGGTTCCTTGCGTGGGGTCGTGATTCGTGATGATGCTGCTACCGGTAGCAAACGGTGCCTGACCGTTGGGTATAGTCAATGCGCTAGATACTGGTCTATTTGTTAGCAATCAATAGTGTAGACTTTACTGTAGAGTCAATGCTACGACGACGAACATTGAGAATCGGAAGGTAAGCGCGTGACGTCGACCAGCAAGTGTGGACTCGTCGTCCGGAAGACAACGGGCAACCCACCGCCGCTTTGTCAGAGCCCGTAAGTGTCGGAGTGTGTCCAGCACGTCTATCCGTTGACATGCGAATCCGCGATCGGCTGAGGTGCTTACACAAAGCTTGTGCGCCGGCTGTGACGCTGATCCGGGACCGGACGTCGTAAGGCTGGCTGAGAGGAGTGGTGCTGACAAGCGAACGAGCGACGAAGGACAGTGTGTAATAGCAATGAGAGGTACAGAAACGTACGAGCCATACTGTCCACACCCGAATGTCATCCATTCAATCACGCAGTCATGCAGGTCTTCCTCCGGACTTGGACTCCACCACCACAGGGCCAGAACTGTGGATCGCTGCAGTAGCGCTGCTATCGCTGCGATTCTCGCAGGCGGTGTCGGTACGCTACTCGACACGACGCGTGTTGCATGAGAGGCTGAGAATGGCCGTGGCTTTGCCGGAAACGATTGCGTGTCGTTCGTGTCAAACTGGTAGCTTTGCACTGGGTTTGAGCGCCATTTACGTCTGCATCTAGTACCTTTGTAGCTACAGCACCACAGCACCGAATGATGCAATTGCCGGTTACTGCTACATCAAGACTTCACTACTTCGTACGGTCTTTGCTCCGACAGTCGTGCCCTTCCTTTGTAGCTCCCATGGTAGCTCGCATCAATCAGTTCTCCTGCTGTCTTCCCAGATGAGGCTGCTGCATTCTCAGAGTCGAGTATTTGTATCGACAACGCCGAGGACCCATGTAGATGCTGCAAGGAAAGCACGTGCGCCGCGGCTACTCCCGCACTCTGAAACTAGCCAATCAATGACTTTCCATCCTCCACGCCAATCATACTCACCAGCAACTCGAACACCTACACTACAGATGTCGATAGCCCTTGCTGGCGCGCAAAGTCACGCTCCATCACCACCATCAGATTAGGTGCGTTTACCGATAGCCTCAGCTGACCTTGTGACAACCGGTAGGTAGCCTATGACAGCAACGCCTTTCATACACGTTCTCTCGCAATGTCAGTTCGACCGCATGATGTTGAGCCTCAGGCGACGACGGTCGAGGACGACAGCACACGTGATGTCGAGTCCGAGTGGGAATATGAGTACGACGAAGCGGAGGCGCAAGACGTCTACTTCACCTTAGATCTGAGCACATACTGCCCCGGATCGATCGCAAGGACTGAGTACTCCACCAATGGCAAACGCGCTCGACTCACAGCCGAAGAACGAAGTGCTGGTGGCAAGCTCGTTGATCCGAAGGCCATCGCTGAGGATGTGCCCGCAGGCGACACGCCAGACAAGGAGCCCAAAGTCGACGAATTGCAGATCCTCGGCCTTCACACGAAGACACCATTGATCAAGTTCAACAACGAGTTTTACACTTGCAACTGGTTCACAGATCTAGGCACACAATTCTGGATTTCAGATCCTGGGGTTGTCGATAATCCTCGGTTCTCAGGCCATGTACTAGATGTCATTGGATCTTCTCAAGTCCGTCTTGTTGGCCGACCAGCCACGCTGAAGCGGAAGCGAGATGCGTACCCCATTGAAGTGGACGACGAAGTAGCCCTCGAAGACGAAGACGCCGAAGTGGCACTGTCCGATGGAGCAGCATCAGATGACGAAGATGCTGTACCCCATACCCTCAGCCCGCTCCACACAACTTCCAAACCCATCTCTATCGACCGCCGCAAGATCAAAGATCCCCACCTCCAAGGTCAAGCCTCGTTCATGGAACGTCTCTCGCAGCTGAAACACCAACGTGGCGAACGGGATGCGCACCTCATACCCATGAGGACGCCTGTTTACTACAAGGGCGCCGAAGACCCCGATGCTCTCAGAGCTGAAGGCATGAAACGCGATGCCGCTGAGAAGGCGGCGAAAGGCAAAGGCATCATGTACGCACCCGGCGCTGGCGCTGTTGACCTTCCTCCCGGTGCAACAAAGGCGAGATACGTCAACCGTCCAGGCGCAGCGAGGAGTAAAATTGGCGAGACGTTAGATGACGAGGGCGAGGAAGTGCCTCGCATTGGTCCTCGGAAGAAGGGAAATCCAGGTGGAGCACCAAGTAATGAGGCGAAGCGAAGGGCGCTTGGCTTGGAGCCTGTAGCCACAGGCACTGCAATGGCAGGGAAGAAGCGCGGCCGTCCGAGCAAGAAGGAACTGGAGGCTAGAGCACTAGGTCAAGCGCCTAACCCGGACCTCATTGCGCTGCCACAAGACTCTCTACCACCCGCCGTCACACTCGAAGCAGACGCCAGCAATGCAACATCTGCCTCCACTTCCGAACCCAAACGTCCGACCACCCGCCCAGCAGCCCCCGAAGTCATCCTCGACCTCGCGCCCACCGCCTCCCCTCGCCCTCCAACCGACGCTCCCCAACCCGTCTCCCGCGTCCGCGGAAAACTAGGCACTATACCCGGCACGCCAGCATACCGCCTCGGCGCACCCCCAAAAGCCAAAGGCAAACCCGGTCGCCCACGCAAACCCAAACCTACACTTACTGAATACATCCCTCCTGCCAGCGCCAGTGCGAGTCCGGCGCCGTCTGCTGCGTCTCCGGCTGCCGAGGGTGGTGAGGAGGTGAGTGGGGGACAGGGGAAGAAGCCGAAGAGCCGTATGGCGCTGGCTAGGGAGGCGAGGGATGAGGCTGCGAGGAAGGTGTTCATGACGCCTGGGTAGCTGGGGATGGAGATGGAGTTCCAGCTTGAAGGGTTTGCGGATGCTGGGTCACCTCCGCTCGATGATGGAATTGGGCATGGTGACGAATAGTGAGATGCCTAGCTGGCAAGTCGTGTAGTGGATATCTATACATAACGAGTACACACTATGGTGCACCTCATCTAAGCATCCTCGACCTTGGCCTTCTTCCCCTCTCCACCCGCCCCGTTGCCATTACTCTCAGCTTTCCTCTTTCCCTTCCTCACCAGCCCGCCCAGATCTCTCGCGCCCGAGACAGCCTCCTGTACTACCCGTTCACTCTCCGCTTTGCTCCCCGCCACCATAGCTTTACCCATCACACCTTTCAGCTCCTCGCCCGCCTCACCCTCACCCTGTAAAGCTAGAGCCGAGAGTGCCGGGCCGTGGGTGGGAGTTTTGAGGTCGACGAGGCGGTTCTTCATCTCGCTCACCATACTCTTCACATCCGCTATGCCGGCCTTCGCGGATGCCTGTTTTGCAGTGGGTACGGCAGATAATGCAGTCTCCTCTTTCGTGATTCGCAGCTGGCAGGATGAGATGGCTGCTGCCATTTCGGAGACTGCTTCGGCTTTGAGCTCCTCGTCTACCTTGCCCTCCTCTTTCTTCACCTCCTTCCCACCCTCCTTTCTTGCATCATCCTCGCCCTCCGGCGCGCTGACCGGCAGACTTGCGAAGTCGAGCGCTATGGCGAGCTTGTAGTGAGCCTCCGCTAGCATCCCACTCTCAGGCGGGTAGAGCTGGAGCTTCAGCGTCAGAGCTGCGCGGCAGTCCGCCACAGCATCGTGGAACTGCTCATTCTCTAGCTTCACCTCAGCCTGCAGGTCGTGAATCTCTGCCAGTCGGTCTGTAAGATGTCGCGCTTCTCCCGTTAGGGACGCAGGCGGTTCGGTCGGCGGAGGGAGCAGGGTATCGAGTTTCCGCCTGAAGAGCACACGCGCGAGATCGAGAATCTCGTACGAGAGCGAGAAGTCGTCTTGCTCCTCTTCTTCCTCCTCGCCTTCGCCCTCCTGCGCATCTTCGCCGTCGTTCTCCTCGCCTTCAGAATCCGTCCAGTTTTCGTCACCAGTAATCTGGAAGAACGGCTTTGCTCCCGCATCCTCACTCTTAACCTCCCCCTTCATCTCCCCAACCCCACTCCCCTCAGCCATCGCCTTCCCAATGATCCCCTCCCCCTCACCCCCCTCCTCCTTCCCTCTCTTCCTCTTCTTACTCTTCCCTTCCCCCTCTGCACTCGTAGCTGCCACTTTCCCGCCCAGCACATCGCTCTTGCCCACGCCGACATAGTACAGGCATCTCCCATACTGGAACAGCACTTCGGCGTTCTCTGGCGCCATCTCGCCGTGCACTTCGTCCTGGAGTGCAGCGGCTTCAGAGTACAGGTCTGCGGCTTCGGGGTAGCGTTTCAATGCATACAACTTTTGTGCCTGGGCGAGCAGCTGTGGAAGAGATGAAGAGGCGTCTGTGGGGGTGTCGATGGGTGCATCAGTTGATGCTTGATCGGCGGAGGCCATGGTGCCTGATTGCGGTGTTGAATGAGTATTGTCGATGCGATAAGATGAGAATTTGTTGACGAATAAGGAGTGTGTGATCTGCGTGATTTGTGACACGCAGCAAAGATAGGCAAATGTCAAGTGAGGGCGAGGATATCAAAGTCCACTTTACCTGGTCGGTAGTCGCGTAAAGCTGGACGCGTTTCGCAAGCACTTTTGGTGCACGGACCCGATGTATTAGTGCTGTGGACGACGTGGGGACACGATTGTAGACAGTGGCTGACGGTCTCGATAAAGCTGTTATGGTAACGTGTCTACTCGTATCATGATCGCTAGCTTTAGTCTATACCTACAATCAACGCCCAAGCCAAGTAACGATCCAGTCGCAAATCCGCTCGAAGTAGCCCTGAGTCAGTGTCCGAGCAGTGATAGTGATTAGCAATATAGCAATTCGCTCCCCGTTCCTCGTGAGCACCTCTCAGGAGGCTGTTTGCCAGTGTCCGCAACGAGACATCCCCGTTCGCCAATCAAAACATTCACCTCGCCGCACCAGTCCCCTGCCCAAGGATTGCACCAATTGCACCTTTTGCCCGATCAGTCGGCCCAGGTGCCAGACCACTGCCTCCAATGCCGCCGAGTATCAGGACAATGAGACCGAAGACCATGATCCCAATGGTCCGCTTCCTGGCTACAGGCCTCTTCTGCCCGAACTCTCCCCATGCGCGGGTGCCGCCCGATACGTGCTCTTTGATCTTGTCGCCGCCGAGCTTGTAGTACACAAGTCCACCGAGTGCGATGCTGTAGCCGAAAAATTGGAGCGGCGATACAGGGTCAGCGAAGATGAGCATACTGGCCGCGACGAGGAGGATGTCCTTCAGGACACCGCAGAGGGTCATGACGAGGCCGGACGTGCGGCCGATCTAATCATGCGCTGTCAGTGGCTGGCGTTGCCGTAGGGGTGTTAGAGGGATTGCATACCAAGAACACCACCGAAACATTCAACAAAAACGCAATCATAGCATTAGCCAACAACACGATATACCCCACCCTCTCCACATCACTCCAATGCATCTTGGGCACCTCAAACACCACCGCCGTCACGCCGTTGATAATCGCGCAAGCCGGCGCGAAGTAGTACAAGCTGACGAGGGGATCCATCTTGAACTCCGCACTAGAGAGCAGCTTCTCAACCATCACCAGACGCACGGCTTCGAAGACAATGCCGCCGAGTTGGAACATGAAACCGATGAAGACGAATTTGATTTCGCCGAAGGAGGCGATGATCACGCCTATGACGATCAGGGCGACGTTGCCGAGGGTTTTCATGGAGGCGGGGGAGACGCCCATGATCCAGGAGACTATGAGGACTGCGACTGGGGTTGTGGCCTGCGTTGGGTTGTCAGTACGTAGCTGCAAACTAGCCCATGAGGGTGCGTACCTTGAGCATCTGGATGAATGAGACGGAGAGGTAGAGGTAAGTCAAGTTCCCGCAGATGAGCGAGAGCGAGAACATGACGCCGATGGGCACAATGGCCCGGAGGTAGATTTTGCCCGTCATGGGTACCTTCTTGCGAGAGTCGAGGACTGTCGTGAATCGGGCGAGGAGTTGGGTCATGAGTGTTGCGAAAGCCAGATGCCATGTCGTGAGTACGATTGCTGGATCGCCGTATTAGTCTCTGCATATCTGGCGCTGTTGGGTGTTCTGGGGGCCGTACGGTACGAGAACTTCATCGTGTCTAAGAGGTACTTATTGAACAGGATGACCGAGGAGGAGAGGGAGATCCATGTTCTGCCGTGGTGTCAGTCTAGTGCTGAGGTGCTTGACGAAGTACTGCGACATACGCGACGTATACTGCTGGGTGTAGGGCATCGCTCTTCTGTGCTGGCTTCTCTGACAATGGGTTCACCACGGGGAGCACCGGCGCGCCCGGATCCCTCTCCTTCATCTCAAACTCCGCCGAGACTCTCTCTTTCTCGCCCATGGCGGCGATGGCTCGTGGTTGTCTTTGTTGATGTATGCGATCGGCTGATGGAGTTTGCGCGGGGCGATTGGAAGTTATGGGGTGCTGGCGCAATGGCGGATCAAGACGAGGGGTGTCGCGGAAGCCAGTGAGGTGTAAAGAATGAGCGTCGGGTGCGCAACAGCAGGCACAGATCTCAAGAAGAAAGTCAGGCAAGTACAGCTGCAAGGTTGCAGTTCGTGTAAGCACGCGGTGTAGTTCGGATAGGCCGTGAGGTGTCACTCTAGAAAGGGATACAAAATAGATGGTAGCCGTATTGCAGGGGTCTAGCTGTAGAATTGTATGCACGTGTTTGCGACAGATGTCTACAGATCCACCGAGAATGTGAGATTGCCTTCTGTCCCTACCAAGGTCGAGACTGGCCCCGAGTGACGGCGTGATTGCTTGAGTAGACGACATATCACTGTGACTTCCGTTCGTCTGTTCAACGTCGATGTCCCATCCCAATCGATATCCCGCAATGATGGTACCACCACGGCCAACGATGATGCTGGAGCATAGAACCTCTGACCAGGCTCAAATTTGCTCAGCAATACGATCGATCATGGCGATGCGCTCGTATTATGGACGGCCAGGAGGCGTTGCTCGACTCTCTTCACGAAGGAGAAGTTCATTTCTGTTCATCATCATCTGCCACTCCCAACAAGAAGCATCTGTAACCCGTCGCACCAAGCATCCGCAGCCGCTAGCCGAATGCAAGTGTTTCATCGTGCCTGACCGCGCGTAAAAACGTTGATGCATTCCCAGGACCCCTGCAGAAATATCTTGAACCCTGACCAGACGTCAAACGGCAGGCGGTGGGGGTGTTGATTTCCCGGCGGACGGCGACATACGTTGCTGTGCCTCGCCATTGCCACTGCTGTTGTATTGTACAACCTCATTCTCATCTTCCCTCTCATACCCGCAAATACATCTGTAATCCTCGCTCCACACTTGCTGACTGCAGCGCTGTCCGGAAGCTTACAGTACATTGCATAAGAAGCTTGCCACTTGGAGACATTTCAAGATGGTCCAGGAAGGGCATCACAATCACAACCAGCACAAGCGACAGATCTCGAAGGCTAATGGCCAGGAGATGTGAGTGTACAGCCTGGACTGCGCATGGTCAGGCATGCTGACAATGCTTGCAGCAATGTCGATGTGCTGGTCATTGGAGCTGGACCCACAGGCCTGGGAGCCGCAAAGAGACTGAACCAGATCGTGTGTAACATTGGCTCGAGACATTGCAGGATCATGGCTGACAAGCTCAGAACGGACCATCATGGATGATCGTAGACGGCTCCGAGGTACCGGGCGGGCTGGCATCAACAGACATCACACCAGAGGGCTTCGTAAGTTCAGTCCCGCCAGTACAGCCAATGCACTCATACTGACATCGCTACCAGCTCTACGACGTAGGCGGCCATGTCATCTTCTCCCACTACAAGTACTTCGACGACTGCATCAATGAGGCCCTCCCCAACGAGTCCGACTGGTACACCCACCAACGCATATCATATGTCCGCTACAAGGGCCTCTGGGTCCCCTACCCATTCCAGAACAACATCTCCATGTTGCCGAAGGAGGACCAGGTCACAGCGATGGATGGTATGATCGATGCGGCGCTGGAGGCAAGAGTCGCGAACACCAAGCCGAAGGACTTTGATGAGTGGATCTTGCGGAATGTCGGTGTGGGCATTGCAGATCAGTTCATGCGGCCGTACAACTACAAGGTGTGGGCGGTGCCGACCACGAAGGTGAGATTGTTGGAGACATTGATTTGTGAAGCGGAGCTCTGACAAGACGAGTAGATGCAAGCAGCATGGCTCGGCGAGCGCGTAGCAGCACCTAACCTCAAAGCTGTGACCAAGAACATCGTCCTTAACAAGTCCGCAGGCAACTGGGGACCCAACGCCACGTTTCGCTTCCCAGCCCACGGCGGCACGGGCAACATCTGGATCAAGCTCGCCGACACTCTACCTTCAAAGAAGACCCGCTACGGCGAGCACGGCCGTGTTCAGCTCATCGATGCCCCCAACCACCGCGCGCTTCTCGGAGACGGCACAACGATCAACTACGGCAAGCTCATCAACACCATGGCAGTCGACAGCCTCGTAGAATGCATGCGCGACGAAGAGCTCACCAAACTCAGCAAAGGCCTCTTCTTCAGCACCACGCACGTCATAGGCGTAGGTGTCCGTGGCTCCCGCCCCGAGCGCATCGGTGATAAATGCTGGCTCTACTTCCCCGAAGACAACTGCCCCTTCTACCGCGCCACGATCTTCTCGAACTACAGTCCCAACAACCAGCCGCAAAGCTCCAAGAAGCTTGCTACGCAGCAGCTGGCTGATGGCTCGAAACCCGAGTCCTCTGAGGCGAAGGAAGGGCCGTACTGGAGTATCATGCTCGAAGTCTCGGAATCGAGCATGAAGGCGGTCGATACGCCGAACCTCCTCCGCGACTCGATTGCAGGACTCATCAATACTGAGATGCTGTCCCCCGGCGACGAAATCGTGTCAACCTACCACCGCCGCTTCGACCACGGATACCCGACTCCCTCGCTCGAGCGCGAAGGCGTGCTCACCAAACTCCTTCCCAAATTGCAGGAAATGGACATCTACTCCCGCGGCCGCTTTGGCAGCTGGAGATACGAGGTTGGCAACCAGGACCACAGCTTCATGCTGGGCGTTGAGGCTGCGGATGCGATTGTTAATGGAGCTGTGGAGTTGACGCTCAATTACCCTGACTTTGTGAACGGCCGGGTGAACGCCGAGAGGCGGCTTGTGGATGGTGCGCAGTTCTTCAAGTCGAAGGAGGGGATTCGGACGGGCGATGAGGAGGTGCCTTTGAGGCCGGTCGCGAACGGGCATTGAGGTTGAAGGGATCGATGTGGTCCTTCAGTTCTGTGGATGGTGAAGATTGAGACGCGAGAGGCGCACGAAAGGAGGCGATGAACGACTCGAGGTGCAGCGCTATGCTCGCATGCTTCTGTTGCATTGATGTGCAAAACCGGCCGAGGCATGGGCATATTAGGGGATTGTATGGTATTTTGCATCACCATATAACCTCATTATCGAGCTAAGATCACATTCAACCTGGTGAGTAGGGTTGTCAAGTCGCCGGCTACTGCTCTCTTAGATGATCGATCGGGTGGTGATTCAGAAGGGAGGTACGATGGATAAACCGAGAGACCATGATTAGGAAGCAAACATGTGTAGCGACTGCGTTGTACTTCCTACATAAACCTAAGCAACGAACGCCGTGGGTATCAGATCCAGCCATCACTTCTCGTCCTATTCCCTGTTCCCTTCGAGATTTTCGCTTCATCCCTCAGCCACTCTTTCTCCCACTCTTCACATGTTCTCCACAACCCTCGAGTTGATGGCCGACTGGAACCCCGGAATCCCACCCATCTGGAAGTCTGCCTCGCCGGCCTTTGAAGGACCGCCCGCGCCAGTGTTATACTGGCCATTGCCGCTGAACTGCTGCGCCGCCGCGCCCTCGCCCGCGGAGGCCGCAATAGCCATCTGCTCCGCGATTGGCGGTGCGCCGGGAAGGAAGATAACTTTGCTGTTCGCGGTCTTGGCCATGGCTTGCATGGCTTCCAGGTAGCGGATCTGCATGGCGGGTGCGGAGGAAAGGATATCAGCGGCTTGACGCATGAGCTTCGCGGACTCGACTTCAGCGCGTGCGGAGATGACTTTCGCCTCACCAGTCCGCTTGGACTGTGCGGCCATGGAAAGCGAGTCCTGCAGCTCCTGCGAGAAGATGATGTCTTTGATCAGCATGCTCTCCACTGCCGCTCCCCAGCCGGCCGCAGTCTCCTCGATGATTTCGCGGATGGACTGGGCGATTTCCTCGCGGCGTTCGATGACGTCTTGGAGGACGCGGGCGCCGATCACGTGGCGGAGGGTCGTTTGCGTGCGTTCTACTAGGGCTTGGCGCAGGTTGGAGATGCCGAAGGCGGCTTTGTGGGGGGAGGTGATGTGGTAGTAGATTACGCTAGTGAGATGGAGGTTGACGTTGTCTTTGGTCATGCAGATTTGCTTGGGGACCTCTGGAGTTGATGTTAGTATGATTGTGACTAGGGGGAAAGGTGTGGGACTAGGAACGTACCAACGATCTGGATCTTCACATCCACCTGGATCAATTGCTCAGACAGCGGGTTGATCTTGACGAGACCTGGGTCGACGGCTCTCGCAAAGCGACCGAACTTCGTGACTAGACCGACATGACCCTGCGCGACAGGCTTATATGGGTTCGGACAGACGATGCAGCATGGGATGGCTCCCATCGTACCGACAATTGTGCCCAGGCTGGAGATCATCCCGCCATACCATCCTGTGACTGAATCATCGTCCTGGTCGTCGGCCTTGATGATCTGCGCGTACGAGGGCTGGAGGTCCTCTCGGCGAGGAGGCTGCACGTCGATGATGGGCTTATTGATTATACCAGAGCCAGCGCCGTCGAGAGGCGCTTTGCCGTTACCGTTAATGCCGTTCATGGTGGCGATTTAGTCGATGTTGTTGATGCGCTGGAATGTTCCGTTGAGTTGTCAATTCTTGAACCTGGTCGAAAGTTGAAGTGATAGCAGGGACTACGATTGATTGCTACAGGTTATGATCAAATTGCCGAGGAGGCGAACACCATCACAATATATGTAGTGGTGGACGTCAGTAAAGTCGAAGCTACGCGCAAGGGTGCGGCACTAGGCTCCTTCCCACAGTAGCGCGCGCGAAACAAGCACTTTCAGTGTGGGTCCTCACGAGACCGCCGCAGATCGATCTTTACAAGTCGACTTCGCCACGTAATTCCATACGCAGCCGACACTGCCGCGCGATATTCGAGCCCACTGCAATGCAATGGTCAGATGTCAACGCCAATCCCAGATCCTCCATGCGTACACATGACCATCAGAAACTCCGGCGCATTTTCGCAGAGGCCACAAGGCTGAGTCTAACTTCCATCCCCACGATCCTCGATCCGCTACTCGTTCCGTCCAGCCCTGCCCTTGGCCTCTCGTGACAAGACTGGGCACCCAGTCTCTACGCACTAGACTCCGTACCAAGCGACTCCGCCTCCTTCTCTCACACCTCCAGCACACGGGAATGCGAGGGGATCGCCAGTCGCGCCGGTAAAGTCGGCAGACGACTCTGGCGCGGCTGCCTCATCGGGACTCGGCATCTCTTAGACTTTTGTGGAGAAGCCTGCCGCGCCGGAAGTCACGTCGTGGCATTTTGTGGGACCAAATTTGAAGGCAGGTATCGGATGGTGAGGCATATTCAGGCATGCGTTTTGAGGCGCAATGGGGTGGTGACCTCTAGCCAGTCTCCGCGGATTGCGCAGAGACGGGCGAAGACGGGGCGGAGCAGATCTCATGACCGCTGTCGCGCGCTTATATGGCTTCTCGGTATTGTCGACGAGGATGAAGTCCGCTATTCACGATGAAGGTAAGGACAAGTTTCACAGAAACCGGTGAAAGGCGTAGCACGAAAAAATTCGCTTCTCGAAAATTAAGCATTTCTTCGCTATATACACCTCCGCTATGCTTATATCACATTCACATCGTTGGGTATTTCCAATGTTCCCCTTCGCATCTACACTCTCTCCCTTCGTCTCTCGCTCCTCGATGCGCTATGTAGGCTTAAAGCATGAATGCGAACAAGGCAGCCATTGCAGCCATCAACATGGCGCTGGAGGCACCATACACGGTGACCGCGGCACCTGTGTAAGCAGGCGGAGAGCTCGTAGGCGCTGCTCCTCCACTCGTGCCATTGGCTCCACCAGCAGTCCCGTTCGCACCTCCCGTCGCATTGCCCGCAGCACATCCCTTATACTGCTTCAACTGATCCACCACGAACGTCGTCGCTGCAATGCCGTACTCCTTCACATAGCCCAGATGCACTGAGATGTTGTCGAAGCTGCCCGACGCGCAGTACGGGTCGAAGGCATCGCAGTAGCTCTGGGTCCTGCTCGCCAGACCCGTGCGCTCAAAGTTCGACACATCCTCGCGAGGGAAGAGAGCGTTCTTGCTCGCATTCCCCACGTGGAAGCTTTCATTTGTGTTGAACGTTGGATCGCCCATGATGACCATAGCCGCCACCCGCGACAGCGTGCTATCCGGCAACGGCTGATCGATCGCGACACCACCCGCGAGCGTCATGTTGTCCGGGAAAGCTGTGACTTGCTGTCCCACCAGCGAATCAGCAGTAACCTGCGCTCCTTGCGAGTATCCCATCACCACCAATGGCTGACAGGGGCAGTTCGCAATGTAGGCTGCGATCAAGGTGCGCATGGCGTACACTCCCGTTGTCTCGGACATGAAGTATGCATCTAGTGTCGCTGGGTAGTTGACGAACTGGGCCGTTGAGCCGGGAACTTGAGCGAGAACTGCATCTTTTACTGCGCCGATTGTTCCAAAGCCTACAGCTTCGAGCGATGCGCGAGCAACGATTATGTGTGCGCCATTGCCTGTGGGGCAGGCGGAGGAGGTGATGTTGCTGACAAGGGAGGCATTGCCGTTTAATTGTTGGGCAACTGCGCCGGTCGCGAAGGCGGCGAGGAGGGTGGCGGCGAGCATGCTGGGCGTGTTCTTGAGGAGAGAGATTGCTGCGGCAGCGCGAGACGATATGAAAGAGAGGAGCGCCACTTACCTATACTTTGTGTCGTGCATGACGCTCAAAGCGGCCCGAGGTCAGGTACGCACCTCGCTTCGACGTCTGGTGGTGAATATAGAACGAGCCTCGGCTCGGAAGATTCTGTCTTTCATTTGGTAGGGCTGTGGGCACTGGGGGACAATGAACCTGGTTTCAAAGACCTGGGGCGTGGGGTGACTTGGCTCCTAGATCTGACTTCGGGCGTTGCGAAGCATGATTTGACGGCCGTTGGTGGCTGAGGATGGCTGTTGCGAACTTGCGATGGAGAATTTGCTACAAGATGAGACTGAGATTGAAAGTTGTATATTGACATTGCGGCGATTTCGATGCATATTGCGGCACAGTCTCTAGGGCACAACGATAGCGCCACTAATAGACAACGTGGGATGCACCGCCTTGACCATATGTGCAAGGATGCAGCAATATTGCAGTGTCGAGTTTGGGAGTCACTGATCGGAGTATCATTCTCAACAGCCATGAGCAGGACTTCGAAGCGTTCCGCTGTGCTTTCACATTTGTCCGCTATTAATCAAAGCAGCAGCGGCGGTCATACATGCTTCCAAGCAGGGCGGCGCTGAACATGTATTCAGACTCCAAAGACCATCGCCCAGCTCCCCACCATGAAGATTGCCTTTCGTGCCACTGGTGCAACGAGCTGTCTTGCTACGGAACTGGAGAGGACCACAATTGGGGCTTCCACATCTACCGCACGACCTTCGTCCCGGGTTCCGACGAGCGCTTCGCGACAGCTCTAGCAATTTTGGATGCGAATCTTCGCGTCGCGTGCTTCCGGGAACAAGGTCCCAATGGCGACCGACGCGAGAAGAGCGGCCCAAGTGAGCGACTGTGGCAAAGGTTGAAGAGTGAAGTAATCGAAGATCGCGCACTGGATGGCGCGCCGCCCGCTGCTGTCAAGGAACACTTTCGAGCATGGATCAAAGAACAGGGCTATCACCTCCCTGACGCTATCTCACCTGATCCTTCACTTGAGATGGCTTCATCGTCTACGCATCGCTTCTGTCTCCTGATTGACGAGGAGCCTCTCGACAATTTACTCCGATTCCCATTGCCTACGCCGTTCTACGCAACTAATCGTGAAGATCATATTGGGGTCAAGGTGCTAGACGTAGAGATTGATGCTGAGGATTACGATCCGCCGTACGCTGAGGGCTGGTTGTGGGCTGCGCCGTGGGAGCTTGTGAACGTGTGGTTCCATTGTCGTGAGCTGTCGTTCGAGGAATTCTCTGTGGAGGATGATCGTGGCCGTCCTGTCATGTTCATCGATCGGTGACGGCGTGTCATTCAGTCCGAACTACCTGCACTGAGTTGTCACAATGGCCTCTACTGCGATGGGTCGACGCTCTCACAGTGCATCCTTACCATTTGCACTGCTGATGATGAAAGTCTCGATGTACATTGCAGGTGCGTGACCTACAGATCCTCGATGAGACCATCTAATTCGTGTCACGCTGTGTCGAAGTCCAGCGTCAGACTAGGCAGAACTCGACAGTGTGCTGCAACTAAACCATCACGGAAGCGTATGAGCGCAGTGTTGTGCACTTTACCACTTTAAGCGCGGTGTCAGAGCTTTATATGCTGGCGCGGGCGAGATCTTCTCATCAGATTTGTGACCGCCTCCTACCATCAGAACGTACCGGGCTTTCCCTACCTTATTTCTTTGTAGCGACAGCCGAAGCTTCATACATGCAGTGAAGCAGCCTGGAGCGACAATTTACGACAGGTCTCCTAGTACCCGTCGTGATGTCAAGTAGCCGCTCAGCATGGCCACCGTGACTCTTCCAAGCGACATGTCGGACGCTTATAAAAGCATTCTACGGGCAGTCGACTCCTATGGCGATCGACAAGCTGGGAGGTGGTGCAGGGAGCTGACCACTCATGGTCTTGGAGACGAGCTGCACTGGGGATTTCAGATATACCGCACGGTCTACAGTCCCGGCTCGGATGAGCAGTTCGCGACCGCGGTAGAGGTCCTGCAAGCGTATTTACGGGATGATTGCATCGGAGAATATGGGCTTCACGGTCCTCTGCCAGATGGTCCGGCGAATAACGAGCTTCTGCAGCGGCTCAAGCTCGACATTGTCGAAGATCGAGAACTCGAAGACGCAGCTGCACCCATCATACAGCAACGGTTCCAGGCTTGGGTCGAATCACACGGGCTATTTATCGCCACGTCCCAGGCACCCGACCTTTCACTTGAGCAGGCCAGCTCGTCCTCGCATCGATTTTGCATCATCATCGACGCCGAAGCTGTGCAAAATGAGCTTCGCTTCCCAGTACCTGTGCCACGAAGATCGTCTGACTGGGACGACCACCTCGGAGTCAAGGTCTTGGATGTGTAGTGCAATGCCAACAGCGATGAATATGAGCCACCCTACCACGAAGGATGGCTGTGGGCAGCGCCCGGGGAGTTGGCTGAGATCTGGTTCGAATGTCCATACAGGGCCCCAGACGAGATGCGAGGGATTGACGCCGCTGGTAGACCTGTGGTGAATGTACTTCCGTAGCGTGTGGCCTGGTGTTGTAAATGCTGCTCAGAGACCTCAAGAAGATTGCCGCTTGACATTGGATGCAACATATGCGATCAGCCGCTTCCAGGAACGAGCGCGGGTCACGTGGCGGTCACGCAGTCAGGACAGGATGTGAATTGGTAAGCAGACCTAATGGCATGCATGTCCCATGCAATTTACGTACGTTCGTGTCATATTGTGAAGCAAGTACATGTTTCTGGGGTATTCGTTGTGAGGATGCCGGACAGCTCTCTGAAAGCCGTGCGCCGTCCCCCGAACTGCCCTTGTTCGTGTGAGTACCCAGGTACTTTCCATAACAACTTAACCTCACATTGCATCTGGCTACGGCGAAGTCGTTTTGCGGACAAGGTGGTTATTGGGGCATGGTCAATCATGCTACGGTTTGCAAGCACGCGTCCCGGAAAATCTTAAGCTCATTCGCATCCTGTCCATCGGAGGCTTTTGCACCGTTCTTGTATCTCACACAGAGTATCACGCGATGCTATGGAACTGTACAGACCGACGCAAGAAGAGCTGAATCGCGTAGCAGTCGCATTCAGAGCAAAGTTGTAGACGGAGAGCGACGAGGTCGCCTGAGACGAGGACAACAGAGGCTTGATGGCGGACCAGCAAGGCCGAGCATTCAGCTCTCGACACGACCAGCCCCACGGACAGAGCATGTACCGTTCGAGGGTGCTGCTGCGAAGTCAGCCGTCGTTGACAGCGCTCTGTCAGATGGCTCGACGGTGACTCCGAGCGAAAGGAGAGCGTTCGAAAGTCTGTTGGCTTTGCGTAGAGACGGGATTGCGCAAGAGGATTCCAAAGTTGTAAAAACAAGGCATGGGCAAATCAAACGAGCGTCGGACCACGAGGTACATGACGCTCAGAGTGTTGAGGCGCAAGGAAGAGACTCTGAAGTCAAGGAAGCCGCGCGCCCAAGCCTTGACGCTCGCAGCGCCGCTGAGATCAAGACCGTAGACAGTCTCATGGCGGACACGCAGACAGACGCAGATATATGGCGAGTTCTGCACGAGAGAGTCATCTCACGCGTACTTGCACTGCAGCTTGACACGTCTGAAGAGCCCACCGAAGATCTGGACAAGGCGAGGACACCAACCAAGAAGGCAAAGGGAAAGAAGTCGAAAACTTTGACTGTAACGGCAGCTGCGACTCCTGCAGAACCTGCCACCACGCCGAGCAAGGCAACTCCAGTACCCAGCGCGCAGGACCTGCACCTGCTGACGCAGACATTTCCAATCCATCTGCTCAACTTCACTAAGCGATGCGCCAGCAGCTTTCCCGGCTCAAGTCTGCCGTCCAACCTCCTGCCATACATCAAGTCACTAGGTCCAACAACATTCACAATGGCAGCTACTACATCGCTCTACAATCACCACCTGAGCCAGCTGTACTACCAGCATCTCGATCTGCCGTCGATCATTGCCACGCTGGAAGAAATGGACCAGCAGGTGTACGACTTCGACACAGCGACTTACAATCTCTTGGGTAAGATCTTACATCGCGCGAATGAGGCACGACTTGGTCATCTTGGTCCTGGTACACAGGCTATCTGGGGCAGCGAGAGGATGCGAAGTGCATTGAAAGGTATCGCCGAGTGGAAGGCGAAAGTGCTGGTGCAGATGGAGGCACGCGCTCTGCAGGTTGCGAGATCGCAACCGGCACTCGAGAACCGCAGAGACGAGTCTCTTGTAGATTATGAAATGTAGTCTGTCTCTTCTCACAGTGCTTGACCTCGTCGTCCTTTCCAATTTCCCATCACATGTGATTCGTTGCTTTCATCACGTGGTACGCTAGTGCAGAATCTAAGACTGAAACCGAAATGCCGTCCTCTCTACATGCACACTTAGATCACCACTTCCACGATTCTGTACCACCTACACATCGCCTGCGACAGCCCACAGACCAACACTGAGAACATCAATCAGCCTCGCACTCGCAGTACTGACCGCTCGCCATCTCGACAATCACCGACTACGCGCCTAGCGACCCCTCTCGCACCACCACATACACCCTCCCAACCGTGGCTGTCCTACACAATGGCGAATATATCCAAACACGACATGTCGAGTAGTACCAGTAGTGACCGTCGCTCCTCGTCTTCGAGCAGCGGCGGTCACCGAAACACCACCGCCTCGGCCTTCATCGTCAATGCGACGACAAACGAATTGACCTCCGTTCACTTCGGGGCAGGCGGTATGTCTCTGGTCGCCTTCAGTCTTTTCTGCTACTTTGGTAGCTGACAGTGTACCAGGAGTGGGGTGGTTGGTTTGAGGTCGCTAACCCAAACAACACCACGCCGCCGCCCTCCCCCGGCAAGCACCGCGGAGGGAGGGCGCAGCGGCAAGCCGCGCATTACATCACGGAAGAGTGTGAGAGGCTCTTTTGCGGGACACTGGAAGCTGTTTTCTTGGTTGAGAAGGGAACTGGGCTTTCGGGACCGCTGGTGATGGATGCGCACAACGAGGAACAGAGAAGCAGGAAGACTGGACCGCGAGATGACTACGCAGTGAAGGCTTCTGGTGCCGCTGGCTCTGTCACGGACTGGCTCGAGGTCTATGACTACCATGGAGACGGAGTTAGATTTCGAGGCTTCGTGGCGGAGTCCCCGAAGCAACGTGCGATGTTCGTCTTCTTCGATAAGAATGTGGTCGCCGGGCAGGATCTAAAGCCAGGGTATGTCTGCATTTCCCTCTATGGCATGTCTGCGACACAGTACGCTAAACTCAATTCTAGGCTCACAGCACTTCTCGAACTCGCAAGCTCGGATGGCGTTGACTGCGACCAATTGATTGTTTGCGTCGATCGCACAGCCGACGAGACTGCAGCCAAAGACTTGACAAAGGATCTTGGCTGGGTCGGCTTCGAGCTGACTATACTTGACGACTGGTCTGGCCAAAAGTGTACCCTGAGCGATCGGTGGTTATTTCTGGGTATGGACGTCTAGATGCCTAGCTGCATCTGGCCAAATGCGTGAATGCTCTGCCTGCTCTGGTATACGGCGTCGTTGACCATGGATGGAAAGGCATGCATATACCATCGAAAGTTGGTCGGCGTTGGTAGCTAAGTCTATAATTTGGATTTGATTTCACCCTGCACAGCATCTTCATTCACCTCTTCCAGCTCCGCTGCAAGCGTTCCTTCAGCAACATCTTCGCCATCCTCGGCTTCTGTGATCCATACCACGCGACCACCTGCACTGGCCCGCACTTCTAATTCCATCTTCATCTGCTGCACTACGCAGATGACCTGGCCCGGTTGTACGAGGTCGCCTTCATCAACAAGGAGTTCAACAAGCTTCCCAGGAAACGGTATTGTGACATGACGAGGATTATCGCGGTTGCCTTGGCGATGCTTGCTCTCGGCCATGACTGAGCCAGACGATGCGGTGCTGTGCGTGGCTTCCAGTGTGATGGCAAGTGGGGCATGAGAGCCAGGGAGAGAATACTCGGCCTCCGCACGCAACAGAGCGGGGAACTCGTTGCGGATGACTTTTGTCAGGCGGAAATGATGGGTTTGAGGTGCCGCGGCAGCTGATGTATCGCTGATCTTGAGAGCCCAGGCATCGCCCTTGCGAAGAGATACAGCGGCGTTGGAGCTACCAATCAACGAGCCTGAGCTGGAGGATGTGCTTTGGACCAGGCGTGGCGCACGCTTCGACTCCAATGCCTTCGTCAGCTCTAATCCGGACGCGAGGAGAGACGCGGCGTTACGCTCAAGCCACGATGTGTCGCAAGTGCCGGCTTCGAAGTCTGGATGTGCAACAATGGCACGGAGGACGTCAATATTGGTCTTCACACCACTTACTGACGTGTCGTCCAGTGCTCGTCGACACTTCCTGACCGCATCTTCCCAAGTCACCGCTGTTACGATTATCTTAGCCAGCAGGCTATCGAAGTCAGATCCGATGATGTTTGTCTGACCCGGGACAAGATGTGTGTCCACGCGGATGCCGTTTCCCGTTGGTAGCGTGAAGGCATCGATACGACCGATGCTGAGTGACCAGTCACTCTGCACGTTCTCGGCTGTGATCCGCAACTGTATCGACTTCAGCTTTGGGTTCTCCTGGGAGTCCGAGGCAAAATATCTCGTGCAAGCATCGTCCACAGTGGCACCTTGCGCAATGTCGAGTTGTGCCTTGACAATATCGCCAGAGAAGATGGACTCGGTCACTGTATGCTCGACCTGCAGCCGCGGATTCACTTCGAGGAAGTAGAACTCGCGACTCTCAGGATTCGCAAGGAACTCGAATGTGCCCAACGAGAGGTACTGTACGTGCTTAGCCATGCGCACGGCAGCGTCGAGAATCCTGTCGACAAAGTCACGGTCCGCAATCGTACTCGGAGCAAGCTCTACTATTTTTTGAAACCGTCTTTGAACGCTGCACTCACGTTCCCAGAGATGGCGGACACTACCAGAGCCATCGCTAATGATCTGGACCTCGATGTGGCGGAAGCCGTCGATCGCGGCCTTCTCGACGAAGATCTCGTGCGATGGACTCTCGGACATCGCTCGTTTAGCAGCAGATTCTAGCTCAGATTCTTGCCGGACAAGGCGAATGCCTTTGCCGCCGCCGCCGTCGACTGCTTTGAGCATCACTGGGTAGCCGATCTGAGCTGCGAAGCGCCGAACATCGTCCAGATGGCTAGTCGGCTTCTCAGTCGCAGGTAGTGTAGGTACACCACACTCCCTGGCGAGTCGTTTGGCAGCGAGCTTGTCGCCGGTGCGCTCCAAAATTGCCCATCCGGGGCCGATCACCACTGCACCTGCTTCCTCCCACATTCGCCGTGCGAAGTCTGGTGATTCCGAGAGAAAGCCATAGCCTGCATGCACAGCATCGATTGAATGGTGTCTGACGATGTCAACGAGGTGAGCAATGTCCAGGTAGCTTCTTGACGAAGGTACTGTGATGATATGACCGGCGCCGGGAGCATGGCCATGGTCATCGCGTGTTGTTAGAGCGAAGGTTTCGATCGATAATTCTCGAGCACTGTCTATTATACGTTTCGCGATCTCGCCTCTATGAAACCTACCTTAGTGGCTGTCGATGATTATCAAAGTATTCGTTCTTCAACGTACCTGTTTGCTATGAGTAGCTTCTTGATCGGTCGTCGTACAGTAACGTCCGAGCTTCTTGGGGCTGATCCCATCTCAATGAGTGCCTTGTCTCGTCCAGTCCTCTCACTTCACTTTGCTATCGCCGTGAATCAACAAGGACGACTTGCGCATTCCACACCTCAGATAGACATCTCTCCCGCACACGCAAGCCGACTGCCAGCTAGGGAGTGTCGTCCAACAGCACTATCAAGTAGTGACATGCGGGGAGTGGCTGCCGAGGTCCCTGGCTGTGGCCTTCGACTATGCCCATCAGATCAGATGTAGGGCAATACCGTTTTAATTTTCAGTCTCCTAGCCTTTGATCTATTTGGAGGAGACTCAGGCTTGACAGCTTCGACTAATGCTGCTCTTACTTATAACCCATCCTACTTGAAGGCGACTATCTCTCGCTGGTCTTGGGCCGTGACTTGAAACGCTGCTGAGTCCGACAGGATGGGAGCAGATGATATGAAGAAAGCTGGACAAGTGGCGCTAGACCGGGCTCGCCAAGTGTCTTCCCATCTGAACTCTGGAAACGACGGGAGTCAGGATGCTGTAGATCCAGCCCCGCGCAGACGATCGAGGCGAAAACCCGCAGAAGTCGGGCCTCCTGCGGACTACTCGGACCGGCTCGACCAGATCGCCACGCTCGAGAAGATAGCCCGGACGCCAGACAACACGCACAGAGGCTACCAGCGGCAGAAGCAAGCCGGCAAGCTATGGGTCCGTGAGCGCGTCGATGCACTGCTTGATCCAGGCAGCTTGCAAGAAGTTGGCAGTGTAAGTGGTGAGGTGGAGTGGGAGAAGCAGATTACTTCCGACGGACTTGAACACGATGTCCCCAAGACTTTTACTCCCAGCAACAGTGTGCAAGGGTTCGGCAAGTTAAATGGTCGCAAAGTCGTCTTCACTGCGGACGACTACAGTCTGCGTGCTGGCCATGCAGATGGTGCATCGTGGGAGAAGACTAATTACATCGAGAAGCTTGCGCTGTCGTTACGCCTACCAATCGTCAAGCTTGTAGATGGCTCCTCAGGCGGAGGCAGCGTGACCACCATCCGCAAGCAAGGATTCTCTTACATACCCCCACTGCCGGCATTTGAGCACATTGTCAAGCAGCTGAACATGGGCATCCCTAATCTTGGCGCGGTACTGGGTCCAGCCATAGGACTTGGTGCAGCACGAGTGACAATCTGCCACTTCAGTGTTATGGCCGCGAACATAGGAAGTCTCTTCAACGCCGGTCCTCAAGTCGTAAAAAACGCCACTTTCGAAGACGGGTTGACGATGACCGATCTTGGCGGACCAGATATGCACTGTCGTAATGGGACAATCGACAACCTCGCCCGCGACGAGTATGAGGCTCTCGAGCAGCTTCGCACTGTCCTGACGTATCTGCCGAATTCAGGTTTCTCTGCACCTCCTGTCTTAGCTTCCGAGGATCCATCAAGTCGTCGCGAACAAAGTCTGCGAACTCTGATACCACGACGGAAAGAGCGCATGTATGACCCACGTCTGCTCATCCGTCTCGTTGTCGATGAAGGCTCCTTCTTCGAAATCGGCTCTCTGTGGGGCACATCCGCCCTTGTCGGGCTCGCGCGGCTTGCAGGTCACTCTGTGGGTATCATCTCGAACAATTGTGAGTCACCCACTGGCGGTGCGTTGGACGCACTGGGCTCGCAGAAGATCACGAAGCACCTTAAGTTGTGCGATGTAATGAACCTGCCTATACTGCAGTTCGTCGATGTACCCGGCTATGCAATCGGAACAGCAGCGGAGCGAAGCGCTACCATGCGACATGGCGTGAACTTGGCGCTGGCCTACTACACGACGACGACTCCCGTGTTCTCGGTCGTCACTCGAAGGGCCTACGGTGTTGCAGGTGGTGTCATGCTGGACTGTCGTGATCCACGCATGCGTATAGCCTGGCCGAGTGGTGACTGGGGGTCGCTTCCTCTCAAAGGTGGCATTGAGGTCGGTCACTCCTTCGAGCTCAAGGAGGCTGCAAGGAAAGGCGGTCCCGAAGCTGCAGAAGAACTGAGGCAGAAGTTGGAGGTCGAGTATGAGGGCTTGATGAACCCTGTACGCACAGCAAACGCGTTTGGGGTTGAGGCGATCATCGACCCGGCTGATACTAGGAGTGTGGTTTGCACGTGGGTTGAGCACATGTATGGAGGCTTGATGGAGGAGAGAGTAGCGAAACGCAGAGCCGGCGTGTTGCACGCACAATTTGCATAAGGTGTCGCCGTTCCCGCGTGAGAGGTGCTACAAATCTGCGTGATAGAGCTCAGGGCGGATCGACCTACCGAATCAGCCTTTTTGGATATGGAGCCGTCTCGAACCCGATGGCTTAACAGTCACGAAGATTTTGGAGTGTGAGTGCAGAAGCATGAGAGCAATGAGCAGAGGTGGGGAGCAAACGACTCTGTGCCAAGGTCTATTTTCATGACATACGCGCCTACACATGCTGTGTCTACTGTGAACTTTGAGATCCGCGAAACCCGCTCCGGCGCCAGCATAGCGATACCTATCTACGCTACCGGTAGTATACCTTGCGGATTGGTGAGCGTCAGACCTGGGTCGTACGCCGCCTTGAGCTTCTGCAACCTTGGCAGACTTGAACCATAGTACGCACTTTGAGCCGCTGTCTGACTCAGGCGATTATCGGCATAGTTGATATACATGCCCCAGTCGCTCGAAGCCATGCCCGCAGTCGTATTAGAAACGAAGTTGTCCAGGAATGGGTAGCCATCAGATGGATATGAGCCGGAGTAGACTTGATCATAGAATTGGATGAGGTACAGCTTGTCGCGGTGGGCGTATGACGACAAGGAGTGATCGCCGTTGGTGACACCGGAGAAGGCGCCGCCGTGAAGGTCGAGCTGAAACCACCAGCCTCTTCTATTCGTAGGACCGACGTTGTACCTAGCAATTCGTGTTAGACCGGGCGGTGCATGGCAGACCAGGGGTAAGCATACCAATAATTCACAAAGTTCTTGGCGGCAGTGCCGTTAAGGCCCTTCAACATCAAACTCTTCGAGTAGAACGTTTGTTGCTGATCTCGAGGTCAGCATACGCTCACACAGCACACAGTAAGTGTGACTCACGAAAGAGTACGGCGTCGTTGGGTCCGTTGCAGCGTTTGAGTAGTGCGAGAAAGCGTTCAGGAAAGTCGTGGTCGTCGTGGAAGCCAACACCAAGCCAGTCTTGTCCTGTAAGGGCTGCAGAGCAGCCTTCAACCCAGTTACATTGCCGAAGAACATGCCCTCGAAGTAAGAAGACCCGCTCGACACAAACGCGCGCATTGTAAGATCAGCCGGCATGAAGGTCTTAGTGTAGTTCTCCAATGTAGCTAGATTGCCCGGTGCGGTTGTTGTGTTCCACTTGAAGTTCATGTTGAAGTAGGTGACTTGGGACGGCGCGGCGAAGGTGTTGAATTCGTACTGCGCTATAATGCCGAAACTGCTGCCAGCACCTCTGAGTGCCCAGAACAGATCGGACCTCTCAGTTGCAGAGGTGTGCACAATTGTTCCATTCGCAAGGACTACAGTCATGCCAATGATCCAGTCGGTGGCAAGGCCGTACTTGTGTGAGCTCATGCCATAGCCACCATGCAGTGAGTGGCCGCTAACACCGACACTGATGATTGTCAGTTATGTCACCGCCACGGACATTGCAGTTGACTCACCCAGGACATGTCCCTGCCGATATTGCTCTTCCTCCCTGGCTGTAAAGCTGGTTCGTAACATGACCGAGTCTAGCTCCAGGCTGTACAATGGCGATGTTGGTGGTGCTATTGACGGTGACATTGAACATGCGATCTAGCTCAATCATGAGGTGCCCATCTTCGCCGCCCAATCCGAAGGATGCGTAGTAGTGACCGCCGGACTTGGCAGTGACCTTGACTCCAGATAGCTGTCCACAGATCACCGCGGCCTGGATTTGTGCAATGGTGGTGGGAACTGCCACAGCAACCGGCGTATACGTGAGACGAGGATTAAAAGGTTTGATGTCAGCGTTCCACGTCGACGATCCTTTCGTATCGACGGGAACGGAGGAATTGGCCAAGCAGCCGTCGATGGCTGCGCGTCGATGCACTGATCCAGCAGTAGTGACGGCAACGAAGAGACCCGCGAGGGCAACGTGTTTGATGAACGACATAGCAAAGTAGTGAAAGTAGCTACACTGCAGGCCAGCTGCTCAGGGATGTTGTGATCGATTTATCAGTCTTCAACATGATGGAGCCTCCGGAGGGCATCCTCGACGCCCACGGTCGCGTTGGCAGCCCCAACTCCAAGGTGCGTCTGACTCCTTTCTCAGCTCACATTGATTGGGATCCATATTACGGGTCTCGAACACGAGTTGGCGGCGCACGAAACATCTCGAAGGGTCCGCAATGGGAGCATCATCCGTTGCTTGCAGGCGGTGCAGACCTAGCAGGCGAAGAAAGCCCGACGCATGTATATTGCAGTGCTGCATTGCGAAACGCAGCCAAGCAAAATGTGAGGGAAGGCCATTGTCGATCGCTTCGAGTTGGTCAGGCTGATGCTTGGTTGAGCTTGGCTTCCACGCTGACAGCGCTCTCGACGGCCCGCTTACACGAACTCATGGAAATGTGGCTGTCGCCCTGCGTCGGAAGTCCTCGTGATCCTGCATCGATTCTCGTGCTGCATGATGTTGGCGAGCAGTCTTGATGCAGTGTACGATGGCAGATAGGGTTGGAGTCTGGATTTGCTATGTCCAGTGCATGATAAGGTTGGCGCTAATCAGCCGCCTCAGACTAAACCTCACGCGGCTTGCTATGGAGAGCTCTTCTCACAACTCAGGAGAGCCACATAAGACTGAGCATGAACGTGTGAAGTCCGTCATTCCGCAGTGCGTATCCATGTGGACACCTCCAAGGGATGGGAGGAGAGAGCTTGGGGAAGATGGTCAACCAACTTGATACTCATTACATACGATACATCCTCTTCCAATGCAGAACCCCCACGCCCTCCTCACTTACGGCCTTTGCCGTCTAGAGTGCTGGTACTACTGCAAAGTTCCATTCTCCCGAGCCGTGCTCGATGTACTCCTTATCAAGCCCGACACCTCACCTCTCGCCTCTCGCCTGCGTCTCATCGCCTCCACACCAGACACCAAGACCTGCAGGATCGCTGCTCGCGTGAGAGCTTGGCTGACACTGAAGTCTGGGCACTATGGAAAAACGGGCCTTCCTGGATCGGACCATGTGAGGGCCAGTAACGTGTGGCGATGCGGCTGGTCATGCCTGCTCGCGTCGAACCTCAGGACCGCACATTGCGAATCCTGTTGGCAACCATTGCGAAGCTGGCTGCATGCCAATGCTGCGCCATCAACAGCTGTCGATGAGGCACACCTTCCATAGTCCATCCTGGCGTACCTGCGCTGACCGAGTTCTTACACCTTACGTCGTCGGCATTTGCACCCGAACAGCCCTCGAGCGCCACTGCAGGCGGATCATGAGCAGGCTGAGCGGCTTCTCACACAGATAACGGCCCAGATCCCGCGCTAATCGTCGGCTACGGGGCGACGTCCGGGTCGTAGGGCTTGTGGTGTCACGGCTCACGTGGCTTGCGAACCCGACGGTTGGGATAGTGGACCGCACGCAACGTCTCGACCCTCTCTGCGCCTTCGCTGCACGCAACACCTGCTTGCACCATCTGCATAGCAATCTGGCTCAATCTCGATACAGCTCGCGGACCGCCCTGCTACTATGGACTTCGCCGCTGCCTGCAGCCACACAGCTCGACTGTGTTTGCCAGAAATAGCTCTGGGAACCGAACTCGCATGCCGCGATCATCCTCAGGCGACTATTGACCGAACAACACATCAAGCCAAATTGCTTCCATATGAAGCCGCAGAAAACTAGTAAGAGATCGCCAAATCCGCCTACCGGTCTCGAGCTAGAGCTGAGGTCAGCCTCATCGGGTGATGCCTCCTGCAGCATTTATCCTGCTGTCTTACGACGCATACCAGGAGTTCTTCGACATCCCAGAGGATTCACTCGCAGCCGGGTAAAGACACCACCAACACGACTTGCAGGTACCCGCAGTACAGTGCTGGAAGCGCATATGGACCCTCTGGCTAGGCATTCATGCTGCGAGATTGAGGTAGTGGAGTGTAGACTCGACACTATGTGTTGCTGAGTGCCGCTGGTGTCAAAGGTAGGAGAGCTGACTCGATCAAAGCAGCCCCGCGTATATGAGAGGAAGGTAGGTCGTTCCGCCAATCTGTTCATTCCACCAACACTTGAGCCTTTCCAATTGTGACTGCTTTTAAGATGAAGTCTTCGATTCTTTTCACTGCTTTCGCGGCTGTCTCGAGCGTCACTGCCGGAGTCATTGAGGCCCGCGCTGCCCTAGCTAGGAGAGCGTTGCCCAACTCGGTCCAGGCCTGGACAAATGACTACGCTAATGTAGGCATGCTTCGTGAGGCGAGCAGGAATGATCGCCGCTTACAATCTTGGGCAGGTAAACTTCACTACAGGCGCCAATGGTGTCTTCAACGTCAACTGGAACAACCCTCCAGGTGAGTACCTCGATGGGGTAGCCCTGCCTCGGTGCTTACTGGACCCTGACATGTATGTACAGGCGGCAATGGTGTACACGGGCGCGGCTACAATAGGCCGGCAAATGACATGTAAGTCGTAACGACAATCAGCATGCTTTCTTGTCTGATTGAATTCAGCGTCGTGAACTACACCGGAACCTTCAAGACTTCAGGAGCTGCGTACCTCGCCTTGTACGGCTGGACTCGCAATCCTCTTGTAGAGTACTATGGTACGCATCACTGCTGCTGCAGCTAGGCACATCGACTAACGTCGTTGCAGTCATCGAGTCCATGGGCAACCATAACCCGAGCGACAACGTCTCCGCCACTCAGTATGGCTGTCTACAGAGTGACGGTGGCACTTGTAAGCGTCGCGATGCATAGTCATGGTGAACCCCACTGACGTCCGAGTCAGATGAAGTCTGGGAGAAGAAACGTACCAATGCTGCCTCGATTGACGGCGACCACACGAACTTCGAGCAGGTATATAACACGCCGCATGGATGATCTCTTCTCCCTCAGACACTAATTGGGTACAGTACTGGTCCGTCCGAACTACCATGCATACTGGTGGGACCATCACTCTTGCCAACCACATCGCTGCCTGGAAAAACGCAGGACTTCTGCTAGGGACTCAGCAATATCTCGACATTGCCGTGGAGTCGCAACAAGGCGCTGGCTCTGCTGTAATAACCGTCGGCACTGCGCCTTCCACTGCTCTGCCGAATACACCTACGCCGACTCGACGTACTGCCCGCGCTGCCGGCACGTGTCCGCGAAGCAGCACAACGGGGTTGAGTAGTACGACGAAGGTCACTACGACGACGAAAGCCAGTACGACCACTACCACGGTAGCGACGACAACGACCGCGGCGGCGGTCACGACTACAACGGTGGCTACTACGCCCGTTCCGACGACGTTCGCGAGCTCGACAAGTCCTGTGAGTGCGACTGCAACAAGTTCGGTGTAAGCGGATCGTCCCACGCAAGTACAACAGGGAAAAGCAAAGGGAAGAGGGTGGTGGCAGATATGATGACACGTATATACGACACGTATGCAATGACTTACAAGGGGACATCTGAGACGAGTCGCAAATCTGCATATGAGTTGCGCTGCTGTGTCAGTCTACAGCGGCCTTCGCAGGCTCTCACGCAAGCCAATGTTATGGGATTGACTTCGCAGGTGGTGAAGGGATCGATATCTCTCGACCCGCGATACTTGCATGCATGACAGCAATCGCAGTCGTTGCAGCAAAGCCGTACTGCCGAAGCGATACTTGCGTATAGAACGGAAGCAGGTGAGCTGCTCGCTCCTGCCTCCGGACACCTACATGTGAGCACCCTCTACTACCTCAGCATCAGTCTCACTCTTTTCGATTTCGCTCACGCGACCTATCGCGACTGCGATGGTCATGTCGCCTGCGCTCTCCACTACGGTCAGTCATAGCATCCAGACTGAAACCCTTTAGCTCGCCAACATCGTCACGTCGGTGATGTTCGTGCTTCCTCCGCCGCCTGCGCCGTTCATCCTCAGCAGTCTTGAGCGCCTGTAGCTCCTTCTGACGTTGCAGTTCCCAAACTTCCTTGTCTTTCGTGCTCTGCTTCAGCTGGCGTTGAGCCTGCTGCATCGCAGCGAAGGGATCATTGCTGACGACGCGATTCTGCTCACGCTCTTTGCGCCGTGGATCGAGGTTGCCCCAGACATCTTTGCCTGAACTCTCCTCTGGTATCGCGCCTCGAACGTCCATCCCCGGGCCGACAGCACCAGCAGCGTACCAAGGCTTCGTCATTCCGTTCCCATATCCAGCGGCATTACTGAACTTCATAGTCACTAGGTCCTCTTCTCTCTTCTGTTTCTTTGCTTTCTCCGCCTCCGCTTCGGTATTCTTCTCCAGTATCCGCGCAGTACGTTCGTCAGGCATAGGGACCAGCTGCAGATGCCCTGCACGATCTACCAAGGGCGCATCGCTTATCGCCCTCTCCTGCTTTGGCCCTAGAGCCTCCCTTACCTTCTCGCCCACCAGCGCATCTTCGCGCGCGAATCGGATATCGGCGTCCGTGTCGTCCTCGCCACGCAGCTTCCTTCGTTTCCTCGGCTTGCTGTCATGCTCGTGACGCCGCCTCGGCACCTCATCATCTACAACGGGTGCAAGATCGGGCACAGTCTCGCCGCGCAATATAGCTATTCTTCGCGCCGCATCCTCGTCTTGCATACGCTGCTCCGCAGCCTCTTCTCGTGCAGCTGCATCGGATTCATCACGGCGCACCTTCTCGATGGCAGCAGGGTTGTAGACATTCCAGGACTTCTTGCCCAGCAGATGAAGAGGCATGATTGCTGTCCATGCCCCAGGAAGCACTACTTGGTACTCGACAAGTGAGGTACATTCACTCCCAATCAGGTAATAGCTTCGACAGTGGAGCGAAATTGTGTCACCAGCAGGGAGCCTTGCCGAGATGTGCCGAGAAAGTTAATGCTTGCATTGGCTCACCTGTGCCAATTTCAGCTCCTTGTGCATAATGGCAGGGATGTGTGAGCCGGGGAGTGGTGTATGTAAGCATCCTTGGGCGTGAACCGCACTAGCTAATGCATTACCGGAAAGTCGATTGGCTTTCCGGTGTTTGTTAGATTGGGAAATGCCCTTGCGTGGTAGCCTGGCGTGTATGACCCCATGTTCTTGTGTGGAGCTGAGAGTCATCTACGTCGCTGATACAGAGGAGTATTGACAACGTTGTCGAACATCTGAAACCCGCACTCGAGACGTCTGGAGGAGGTGTCGAGGTGAAACACTTGCGCCGCATCATTAGACCGTTGTGAAACTCCCCGAACGGACCCGCTCGGGCCAGCGCCCTAGAACCCAACGGCTCCCAGAGATTCGAAGGTTTCACGACGATTCTTGCCGATCGCGCGCTGCCGATCTCTGCTGTCATTCCGAAGTCTGAAGACCATCGCTTTGCGCGTGTTGGAATCACTTGAAGACGGTGACACGAGGCATTCACTCGGACGAGGAGAAACAGCAGCAAGGGAGTCCCGGTAATATACATCGCAGCAGAGCGCAGACTCGCGACCAAGACGCACGGATTGGCAGCACGGCGTAGGCACACGACCGCCGTGTACTGTGTCCCTGGACGCTGGGCTTCTGTTCGACTTCGACGTTGTATCTAGAGTGTGGTCCAGAGACTTCCATCTCATACACTCTCGAGGCCGAAGCAGGACATTCCAAAGGCACGCGACCATGCCCGTCTACCTCCTCCATGGCTTCCGCTGGCCCCGCCCTCTGATCCGCGTCCACATCATCTTCCAGAACCTCGACGACGCGGCGGCAGAATGGCTTGTGGCACCGCAGACGACCTTGACCCTCTTACAGAACTTCCACGAGCTCTACCCTGAAAGCATGGAGCATCTCCACCACCTGCGCTTCGTCGAGCAGTACGACCCTAACGACGTGTCCTCCAGCGCTACCAGCCAGCCCTACGCCTACGTGGCAGATGTGTGCGAGGAGATCAAGCTCGGAGTTGATGTGGAGGATGTGCGCGGCAAAGGACTGAGCAACGACCAGTGGGCTGCTATGATGGATCTGAGAGATAAGGTCGCGCCAGAGGAGAAGGTGGCTTGGTACATTGTCGTCTGTGGGGACGAGGAAAGATGGGCACCACCCACGATGAGCGTGCTGGACTCTAGCGGGTCGGTTCGGGCGCCGTCACAGAATATTTCGAGTGCTAGTAGTAGTCAGGGATCATCGGGACCAACTGTAAGCGGTCTTCGATGTGCTTTATCAGTCAGGCGTGCTGATTATGAGCAGGGCAAGCCGGCAACTCCTCCAGAAAGCCAACCACGAGGGTTGAGAAAGCTTCTCTCCGGGCGGCTGGGCAGGCGGAAGAGGTGAGCACAGCATGAGAGGATGAGTTGCGTTGTCGTGCTGACATGAATTTATAGCCGTGCATCTGTGGTGGAGCAGCCTAATGGCAACAGCCTCTCGGAGCAGTCATCTGCACCTCCTCCAGTGCCCACAACGAAAACATTTCAAGCACAGCCACCCTCCGAGGAGCGATCAGGGCGATCACCCGGCCCGCCAGGACCCATGAAGTTGCAGACCTCGAACCTACCGTATACGAACGGATTCCCAAAGAGTGCCAGCACCGCACATCTGCCTCCAATTCTACAAGCGGATGAAGAGCATGAGGTCATTATGGGACCAGAGGACGACATGGAGCAAGATGAGATGTCTGCGGAGCCTCCCGTGGTCAAGTCGAGAACATACAAGAACTCGGATCTGCCGACAGAGAAGAAGAAGAAACGACGGTCGTTGCCAGGTTTCGCACTGTCTCCACGGAATTCAAGCCCGGACATGCCGCGAAACATGTCACCACTGGCGCGTCAAGGTAATGCATTCGCGGCTCAGCAGGACCGCGCAGAGTCTCCTCTTCGACAGTCAGTGGCAGGCGCTGGTGTACCACCCCACCTACCTACCACAGAGGATGTGCGCCCACCGGCATCGTTCCGCAACGTCAGCCCGGTGAACTCTACCGCAGGTTCCGGCAGAGGAACACCAACGCTAGTCTCTCCAGTCTCGATGCGACTGCCGCAATCGATCCTTTCGCCCATCTCGCCCGACTCTCCACACCGCTCACGCTCACCGAACAAGATGATGTATTCTAACGGGCAACGCGCCTCCTCCCAGGGGCCACCCTCACGCCCCGGCTCCGTTCGACCAAACGGCTCCATCCAAACGACCCCCAACGCCTCAGCCATCAACCTCGCTCGCTCCGCCAGTCCTCCAATGCCCAATGGCATCCTCCTGAACTCACCAAGCCGCACCTCCCTAGCCGAAACCCTTCGCCCTAGCATGAATCCCGAAACCCAGTCCATCGCGTCCCGCACCAGCAAATCCCACCTCACGAGCCCCATCAAACCCCCCATGGATCCAGCGAAGGCGGCGGCCAGACGGGCAAGCCGGACGAGTCTGGCGGGCACGATTAATACTACGAATGGCGGCACGAGTCGGGCTGCGAAGAGGAATAGTTTGCAGAGTTTGGGTGGGGCTAGTACGATGAGTCCGACTGTGCAGGCGCTGTACGGGCAGCATGAGAAGGAGTGGACGAGGCATCGGCAGAGTGTTACGCCTGAGGAGCTTGTGGCTCGGGGTTTGGATGAGGGCGTATTTGCTGGGCTGAAGTGAAGTCGTGTTGAGACCTTGGGGCGCACGCAGGGGAACAAGACGCGGATCTGGCGCGAGGAATTCTGGGGGTCTGCTCTCGTAGGATTTGAAATCTACCCGGAAGATACCCAGCTCATGGGATTGAGATCTGAAGCAGCATGTGTGCGATCTGCAATCTATTGATGTATGAAGCGACGGTGACTCCCCAACACTCTCCTGCCTTGCACCGGCGATCTCTCAGTGCGATATATACTGGAACACGGCACTCACATCATTGCCATCACACTCCTGTCTCAGAAGCAAGTCCTGAATCTTCCCCAATGGTCCCGCCATACCCTCCGTGTTCGTGAAATGATTCCACGTACTCGTGTCACCGTACAGCATAGCTGGCGCTTTCAACATCTGCTTTCCAGCCTTGCAGCGCTTACACTTGAACGTATCGTGCGTGTCGCTGGTGGTGTTGGCTTTAAATTGGAAGAGCTCTCGTAGCGAATCGAGCGAAAAGTGGCGTTCAACGTCCTCGGCGCTGTCCACGACGCAAGACGAGAGTGATTGCTTGTGCGACTGCCGCTGGAAGATCTTCTCCTCGATCGTGCCCGTGGCGATGAAGCGGTAGACGAAGCAATCTTTCTTCTGCCCATCTCGCCAGACTCGAGCCAAGGCTTGCTGGTCAGCAGCTGGGTTCCAGTCAGGATCGAAGAGGACCAGGCGATTGGCGCCAATGAGGTTGAGACCGCAGCCGCCGGCTTTGGAGGACAGCAGGAAGACGAACTCCTCGCCATTGGGATCGTTGAACTTGTCGACCAGCTTCTGCCGCTTGTTGACGTTCATGGTGCCATCTAGTCGCAAAGAGCCATACTTGTTCGCGCGACAAAGCTGCTCGAAGACGTCCAACGTTTGGGTATAGTTGGAGATCAGCACAATCTTGTCGTTCGTATCCGCTCGTATGCGCGCCAGCATACGGGCCAGGACTTGCATCTTACCGCTGTACCAGGGTTTGACGTCACGGTCCCGGCCACGCGCGTCTTTGGGAACGAAGTCGTCGGGGTAGTGCTGTTCGCAGCCAGGCAAGTCGTCGGGGAGGTTCAGCAGGTCGGGATGGTTGCAGAGCTTCTTGAGCATGCCGATAGCTTTTAAAGGCTGGCTGCCTTTGCCACGGAGAAGTGACTGGATCTCGGGGGACTTGATGAAGTAGTTGTACAAGTCCATCTGGAAGGGCGCATTGTGGCAGAAGACAACGTGCTCGTACTTGACTGGCAGGTACTTTGAAAGAATGTCGTTCGTTCGGCGGATGATGAACTTGTTGACTAGCGTGAGAAGCTCAGCCAGCCGCTCATTGCCTTTAGCAATGTCCTTGTCGGAGCCAGCAGCATCGCGACCTCGCAGGATGGGGATCTCATACTGCTTGCGGAAGTCTTGTCGGGTGCCCAGGTAGCCTGGATTGGCGAAGTCCAGTAGGGCGAAGTACTCCGATAGGTCGTTCTGGATAGGCGTGCCGGATAGAATTACTCGCATCTTGACATTGAGACTGGTGAGCGCCTCGAACGTCTGCGACTCCGCATTCTTTAGGCGATGCCCTTCATCACACAGCATTAGCCCAATCGGCATGCCCGCCATCTCCTGTGCATACAGCCGCAGCGTTTCGTAAGACACGATAAGTACCGGTCGAGTGACTGATCGTCCTGTAGCTGACCCCCACTGCTTGATCTGCATGGTCAGCTCCTCCTTCGAAGCCTTACCATCCACCGCGAAAGGCACGATGGCGTCCGGACCAAGCCACTTCACCAGCTCGTTTGCCCAATTGCGTACCAGCGAGGAAGGACAAGCAATCACACACTTCGATATTGTGCCTTTGCCGGCTTCAGGCGATTGCTTTAACAGCGTCCACATCAGCGTGATGCACTGCAACGTCTTGCCCAGCCCCATCTCATCTGCCATGATGCACCCTTGAGCATTCTCATCAATCAAGCCAGTCGTACACCGGTACAAGAACTTCACACCCTCGACTTGATGTGGTCGTAGCACTTTCGCCAGTCTCGGATCGATCACCACAGGCACCTTTGGTCGATCTGTGACCACCTGCTTCTTGATTCCCAGGATTTCTGCCAGACTCTTGTGCATGAGCGGCACGTCCATCTTCTCTTTCTGGCTGCCATCAGGCTTCTTGTCGCTTTCCTCGATTACTGCAGGGTCAGGCTTGCCATCTACAGTCGGGTCGAAGAGCACAATCGCAAATTCGCCGCTCGGGTCATGCAGCGCCTTCGCAACATAGACCGTCCCTGCTCTCAATCCAAGTAGAGGTGGTGGCCTCGAAGAGTTGTAAGCAGTGCTATCCTTGTTCTTCAACGGCACTGCAAATCGCGCTCTGAATGAGCTGTCTCGGTCCTTCGGCTTGAAGACGGGAAACTTGTTAATGTCCCTCGTCGCTAGTGCCAATCTGTCATCGTTGGTGTAGGGCTTGTCGCCGTCCTCGATCTCGCCGTCGCCTCCGCCATAGTCAACTTTCCGACGCTTGCGCGCTGGCTTCTCCGATACCCGCTTGCTTGTCTGCGCTCCAGGACATTTGAATGGCTTGATGAGACGGTCGACTGATTGGGGCGTGCCGCCGTAGAGCCGTCCTTTGGGTCCCTTGCTGGCGGGCGGGATGTTCTCCTTGTCAACAGCGACAGCCATATTGGATACGGGCTACCGACAACGCACATTTGCTGTCGTTGGACGAGGTATGTGGTGGCGATTGGCAATGTAGTTGAAGTCGCGCTTGGGAAGACGCGCCTCAGGTGTCTTGGCACTTTCGCCACCTCGCGTCGATGCACGCGGTCACGTGTCGGATTTCAATTGCGGATTCTGGTGGGCATTGTTGAGAGACCAAGAAAAGCATGAGGCAGTGAGAGAGTGTGCGAGTCTCAGTGACATTGACTGTATCGAGCCAGCTAAATCGCCGCTCTAAAGTAGCCATAAACGTTCCATCTCCTCCCCGTCAACATCAGTCGCGATGGTGTCAAAAAAGTGACCCGCGGTGATGTCCCAAGCGCCACTAAGCAACGCATCCCAAACGCTCGCAGATCATAGCCGCGTTGGCCTCCAGTATCCCAAGTACCCGCGAAACCCAAGCAAAGAAAGCCATCCCAAACTCCAAGCAACCCAAGAACCTGTGCATGCCGGCACCCAAGAACCCAAGCGAGAAAAGCAACCAAGTACCGCACTGACCCCATGCGCCGAAAAGCCTCCCTGAATCCACTCTTATATCCTCTTGTGCCTGTATCACCGCTGCTGTGCCCGCGTTTTGCACCTGCTGAACGTCGTTATGCCCAATAGCTGTCCATCCGGCCGCCAACATGGCAGCCAGGTGTGAGCCCCTCTACACATCATCATGTACTGCCACGAACACCAGCTGCCAACTAGGCGGCTGAGTGAAGACAGTGCCCCAAAGCGCCAACTAGGCGACTAAGGGTGAGGATGTAGTGTGGTGAGGCATCGAAGCAGTCGGCGCCAATTAGGCGACCGATTGAGACAATGAGCGGTGGTATCGTGAGGTGGTGGTGGTGAGCGACTGTATGAGGTGGTGGCGGTGAGAGAGTGTCTTAAGGCGATGGGGGCCGAGGGTTGGAAGGCGGTGGAGTTGTACCAGAATGAGCAGACCCGAACGCCAAGAAGAGGAATGAAGCAAGCCGGAAAGCGCTGTTACGCTTGTGAGAGGTGACGTTATTATGTTGGTCTTGTTGTCAGAACTCTACCTCTCAGGTGAGTCGACGTGATGATGGTGATGCGACCAGCAGCGGTGATGTGCTGTGGCGGCGGTGATGTCGGGTATGAGTCAGGTCTATGCCTGCTCACCCTCCTCTCCCTCCGAAGCGCTGTCCTTGCGCTTGGTGGTGCGCTTCTTCTTCTTGGGCACCGATGAGTCGCTGTCAGTCGGCGACTTGGTGCGGCTGTTCTTGCGCACCTTCTGCGCAACACCCTTTTGGCCTGGCTGGCGGACGAGGCGGCCTTTCGTACCGATGCCGTAGCCGTCAGTGCCGATGCGCTCTCCAGCAATCTGCTTCTTGGCGGCCGTGGAAGCGGGAGGTGGGGAGGATGTTGGCGTCGTGGAGGTAGGCGCCGAGGAGATAGAGGCATCAATGCCGGAGAGGGAGGAGTGAGATACATCGATGGTGTCTTGAGAGACTTCGATGGACTCTTTGGCGGCCGAGGGGGAGGTGGCAGGCGGAGGAGAGGTGGAGGTATTGGCGGCCGGCATGATAGCCTCTGGCTCAACTGTGTTGGTAGGAGTGGTGCTGACAGAGGTCGTCGTAGCCTCTGGCTCAGCGGTGGTGGTGGAGGTGGTGTCGGCGGAGGTCTTCTTTGCCTTTGGCTCGACAGTCTTGAGAGGGGGGAGGGTAGCAGCGGTCCTGGCCTTTGGCTTGACTTGCTTCTTGGTGAGGGCGGCGGAGGAGGCGGAGGAGGAGGTAGTGGCGGAGGAGGTGGAGAGCTTGCGGCGCTTCTTTGGCGCGTCATCGCGGTACTCAACTTCATCGTCAGGAACGATGAAGTCCACCTCGTCGTCGCTGAAGTGGGCCGGGTTTGGCACCACCTTCTTCTTCACCACCTTCTTCGGTGCCTTCTTCGCCTCTGCGCGAGTCTCTGGCAGCTTGTAGTCAGCATCCAGTGGCCGGCTGGTGCTGATCTGGTTGATGGTGCGCTTCTTGAAAGCGGCTTTGGGGAGGTCTCGAGGGGGGTACATGGGAGCCTTGACGGCTGGCATGTTCGAGGATGCCTTCTGCGCCATCGGAGGCTCCATCACTCGTGGCTTCTTGACTTGCCGGTCGATGCCGGTCTCCTCCCCACGTGCGCGCTTGAGGGTAGGCGCAGCACGTTGTTGCTGCATGGGCGCAGCAGCAAGACGAGAAGCAGGCGGCCGCATCGTGCTCTTGTAGCCCACCGGAGGCGGCACACGTTTCGGCTTCACGGCCTGAACAGGCGCCGGCTTTGCCTTCTTGGCGGGAGAAGCGGTGGCTGGCGCTGTTGTGTGTAAGTGGAAGTCTGTAGGAGGAGTATCATGTATCAGTGTGGACATACCAGCAGCAGGCTTGCGCTTGCGATTGAGGATCGCAAACGCCGAGTCGGGGTGGTACGACTGGTTGAAAGGAACAGACATCTTATCGATGTCGAGAAGGGAGGAAGGTGGTGGTGTGTGGTGTGTGTGTGTGGGGGGGGGGGGGGGGGGTATGTGAAAGCGTTGTCGTTGCACGTTGGTCTTGGTCGAGGATGTTCGGTCGAGGTTGTGCAGAATGGAAAAGGTGGAGTGTTGTCGAGTGGAAGTGCGCAGAGAAGCGGGATTTGTAGTACGCGTTGCAGCAATGATTAGTGAATTCACGCGCAAGCGCGTCCTGGCGAAAGCCCTGCCCCACCAATCCTATTGTTGCTGGTTCACCTCGAGGACACTTCACGTTCGACAATAGCAGTGGACAATAGCATTGTATTGCGAGTAGCCTTTCGCTATTGATCCAGTTATATCGCATCCTATTGTGCTGCATTGGTTGCATGGTGCCACCATCGGGCGACTCGTCGACAGATACTGCTCGGACATATGGACCTAGCTGCCTTAGGCACGCGAGGATGCATGCCGTCGACATAGCTTGTAGTACGCCTCTCCGTCTGGTCGTGTTCGTCTCCGGATCGTGGTCGGATCTCTTTGACATACGACTCCTCAACTGCGTTGTTTGACAGGCCTCCGGGACCGCAGGCACTGTGTGAAGGGAGCCATCCTGGCCTATGAACTGCATGACCTTGTCCCTGTACAGTAACCTTTGCAGGAGCAGTACTCAAGCCTCCCGCAGCGCTTCTCCTTGACATTCTGATCATGCCCTCAGCTTTCTCTTTTCGTCAGGGGTATATAAGACAGAAAACATTACAGGAAAATGTGGAATATACACCGATGGCAATGAAATCTACAGTCGAGACTTACACGGTTCATCAAACCTATCACGCATTTCTACATTGCAGTCATCCGACAGCAAACATGGTGGATGATGACGATGGTGCAGGTCTTGCTTGCTGCGAGGACAGAAGACGAAGTGTGAGGTTGTGATAGACTTCTGTTCTGCCGGGCGGTGAAGCCGCTCACACTTCCGTCATTGGCCACTCTGATCGTCAGCAGCAATTCATGCATGGCAATCCATTGCAACACCGATAAACATCTCGCTATCTGTACGCTGTAATTGTCATGGCATCCTCCCTCAGAGTAGCACGTGGCATCATCCAGCTTCCTGCAGGTGTCCGGATCAGCCTGTTCCAGCAACAGCGGAGCCTCTACCATTCCTACGAGCACGATACGCCACCCGCATATCCTCCTGTTGAGCAGGCGATTCTCGCCGCCGCTTACGAGCATGTTCCGAAGTCAGGCTTCACGCAAGACGCACTCAATCTTGGCGCGAAGCATGCTGGGTACCTGGACATCAGCACGAATCTGTTCAAGAAGGGACCCTTCGATCTAGTCATGTACCACTTGATCACACAACGATTGGCACTGGGCAACAAGGTGCAATTCCTGGACGAAAGCTGGGGCGTCGGACGGAAAGTAAGAAGTCTGGTACTTGAGCGGCTGAGGGCCAACGCAGAGGCTGGCGTGGTGCCTCATTGGCAAGGCGCCCTCGGGCAGATGTCATTCGCGGAGAACATACCAGCCTCACTTCGAGAGCTGGCGAAGCTGAGCGACGAGATCTGGTTCCAAGCCGGTGACATCTCGGTCGACACTTCATGGTACACGAAGCGGGCTTCTCTGTCAAGTGTGTACGCTGCGGTGGAGATCTACCAAACCCAGGATCAGAGCACGGAGTTCAAGGACACAGAAGCATTCCTTGACAGGCGGCTGGAGGAAGTCCGGATCCTGGGAAGCTCGATCGGCAATACGCTGCAATGGGCTGGCCATCAGGCAGGAGCATTCGTGAATCTGGCACGCAGCAAGGGTGTCAGAATATGATCAGACAAGGTCGCAGTCAGCATGTGTACTACTCCAGGATCAAAGACGACAATACTGAGGTTTGCCTTGATGCACTACGCGCTGTAGTGTACCGCAGCCCAATAACGATCTACGTTCATGACGTGGACCGTCAGAACGAGCAGGACCTATCTAGTTGAGGAGTGATTCTCAAGTAGGTCTGTAGCTTACGCGCCACGGAGCTGTCGTCCCGGCCAAGGATGCATCTACGACGAATCAATAAAGGCTCCCAGCTCTGCGCAACAGGCTTTGCCGGATCGGTTCAAGCGCCAATCGACGCTCTCTCCAAACATTTCCATCCGATTCGCCCATCTGCCCCAAGGCGAGGCTAGGCTCTGTGATGAAGCCCAGCGCCGCTCGAAATGCGTGCTCTACGCTGACGATGGGATGCCGAGATGGCCCTAATATTGTGATATTTTGGCGACGGCGCCATGCGTCCTGCGCGGGCAATGTTGCAGCTCGGTAGCCTGCTTGCCCACCGATGCCCATGATGAAACAGTGGGTGTAGTATGAACAGTCGTACATGGTAGCATCGACAAGCTCGGTCGCTGCATCGGCGAGGGAATCGAGCACTTTGTTAATCTGGTCTTGTGTCGGGCTGGTCATGTTGTGAACGATGTAAGCAGGAGTCAAGCTTAGGGAGTTCCGCAGCATGTAGCTCCTGGGCAGGACGCTTATATTGCACATGTGCGGTGCGCGACCTGGAACGAACGGTAGATGTGCATAAACACGGTCCTGTATCTGCACGAACACTCCAGCGATCTAGATACCAACGAGCAATAACAATCTCGGTCTGGATATGTGATCTTCACTGATCAACAATCCATGAGGATTTCTGATAATGATCCGCTCTCCAACTACCCCATCGATCAATTAACAAGGACGCTCAGGGAGGCGACCCCGAGCCGTCCGTACAAGGCCGTCATGATCATCGTTGCGACTCCCTCGGCCTTGGCCTCGTCCTCCTAGGTGCGACTACCTCATTTGGTGGTTGGTGCTGAGCAACCTCAATCGCGTCCCGAAGCTCCAATAGAGCCTGTTGCTGCTGTCTCCTAACTCTGTCCTCATCCGCACGCCTCATGAACTCCAGATCGTAAAACGCCGTCCTGAGAAATTGCAGTGCAGGCTGGTAGTTCTGTACGGAACGCACACCTGTAAGCCGATGTCCTAGAGGTGGAGGTCGATTCCTGCTATGCCATCGGTCTCTGGCTCAGTCCTCTTGCCCGAACATGCCACCCGCGAACATTCGAAGCCAGAAGACACAGTGATCCGCCCTTAGAGGCTCAAGTTCTGCGGCTGCGTTCGCGAGATTGTCAAGCACACGGTGCTGCCAGGTCGGTGCTCGATGTGCCATGTTACGGTTGATGCATGCGGACGAAGCGTGGACCGCTTCACCTCCTTGTACGCCGTGCAACATCGCAGCTCAGATCCCAGCCGCGCGGGAATCTCGAGGCAGATCTGCTTGAATACATCGCACGATTGATGAGATTTCATGGTACAATAAGCTTGACAGGAGGGCAATGGCAGCGAAGCGTCGCATCGCTCCGCGAGACGATCTGACCGTCAGCAGCTCGCAAGACAGTAAGATCGCATCTGAGATGCATCTTGGCCCAAGATCTCTATCAATCGCGCTTCTTTTGCCCTCCTGCGTGGACAACATGGCCAGGCACAGCGGAGCGATTGCTCAAAGAATACGACGAGATGGACGGATCTCCCCCCCTACATCGTCGAATGCCTCGCACACGCCGCAGTGGAGCTCGAAGCAGGCAATTTCTTGACATACCGCGATCTTGTCGAAGCGTTTGCTTACGGCTTAGTTGGTCAAGATCACTGGGATCTTGCTGTCGCTGCCGCCAGGCTCATTGCTCCGCCGGCGCTGTTCTTACCAGGCTTGAACATGATCATTGATCAACATCGAGCAAGTGCGCTGAGACACTTAGATGAAGCAGAGACTGAAATGTCGATATCCGTGCAACCTCTTGCTGCAGGTCAGGCGAGAGGATTATTGGCTGTCATGGATCGGATTCGAGATGGTCGATAGATCTAATGGTAGCGATATACTCTGTGCATAGATGTAGATGTAGCGTTAAAACCACTGCTTCAGTCTCCCACTTCAGCATAATGACACCTTTGTACCATTGTTTCGCAACTTCGCTCTCATCAGCACATACGGCTTGACTCGCCTGTCTGTTCCGGGGTATTCGCCAGGCCCAAGCACGAGCTGGTTGACAGTGAAGTACAGATAGCCATCAGTACCGACCGAGAACTGCACACTGATGTTAGCAAGTGTACACGCCACGTCAAGTAACATGTCAAAGCTCACAGTATCGACCCAATTAATTCGCGGATCTCTTACGAACAGCTGATCCGTGCCGTTGGCAGGATTGAAGAACGACACAGCATTTTGCTCCATGTTGCCATGGTAGATAAATCCGTTCGTGTCCGTCTCCATGCCGTCCGTGATGCCTGTCTGGCCCAGGTTCTGCACTCCCTGCTGCGCCTGGATCTCAGACGTTGCGCTCTGATCGCGGAGCCGAGCTGTAGGCACGGAGTAGAGGTACCGGCTCGCTACAGCTTTGTAGTACAGCGTCTCGCCATCAGCGGACAATGCGATGCCGTCAGAACCAAAGTTGAGGTACGTGAATGGTTTGCCGCCCGGTTGAAAAGCGTAGATTGGTGTCCCCCAAAGGTAGTTCACGTGTTGCTGCTCGGGCCGCACGGAAGGGTGGCCTTCGAGGTGGCGCCAGGAACTGCCAGATCCAAGATCGACAATCACAATGCCGTTGCGCCCTTCGGTGCTTGAGTCTGTGATGTAGGCCACACCTTTGCCAGTCGTGCCGGAGAGATTCGCGCGGAGATCAAAGCGTATATCGTTGAGGTAGGAGTCGGCGTACGCCACATTGGGAGGAAAGACAATTGTCTGAATGATCGTGTCGTTTGTCAGGTCAACGCCAATAAGCTTTGGGCCGCCGTAAGAAGCTGGCACGAGAACACCCTCTGGCGTTTGCACTCGTCCTGTATCGAGAATCTAGGCTGTGTCAAGGGAGTCGACGACTATCGACTGGCTACCAATGAGGTAGTTGGGGTAATTTGCTCCGGTTGGTGGGTATGTTGTGTAGTTTATGGCGCCTGTGAGAGACTGTCAGGGTTGTGCGATTCGGATATTGCGAAGACAGCTATCGCACCTCCAGGTGGCAGATTGATCTCTACACTTGGCCATGCTCGCTCCGTATTATTCGAGAACAGCTCAGCGATCGTATACTTCGGTGTCGTTCCACGATAGGTATTGTTGCCGTCCAGTCCGCCAGGATAGTTCGAGAACTTCCTGCTAGTGCTCGAGACAGCAATGCCTGGGTTTGGAAGTCAGCATCTACTGTCGTCTCTACTGCTAATGAAATCCATCCACTGACCCGTCGGAAACTCGTCGTAGTACAGATGTACAACTTCCAATAACTCAGACTGGTACACGCCAGGGTCTCTGATCAAGTCCTGAGCATAGCTTGCAGTGAAAGTGCTGGCGAGCGCGAGAGCAGAAGACAGATACATGATTTCAGGAGACACGAACGCAATGGATTAACGAGATCTCAAAGTGCTTGAGGAACAATGATGAGCAGACCTAACTTACCGCATACTTCATTATGTACTCTAGACATTCAATGCCTTTTGCGCATTTCTACGTCAGTATCTTGTCAACACTGCATGACATCTCCGCACCCCGCCAGGTACACCCGTCAGCCTACGAGCCGATCCCCTCGGTAGATCGAGGAGATGTGACGATGTACATGCAGGTCGAAGGTTGATGAGGCAGAAGCCAAATGCCGCGGGACGGGAGTGGATGCCGAGCCCAAGCCCGGAGCTGACAGCGCCACAGCAAAGCGGAGCTGTTGCTATGTCGTACATAATACTGTAGCTGGTCAGAGATACCTTACTTGGCCATGCGCTGTGACAGGTGAGTCCGGCTGGGGAACAGGAGCTGATGTGAAGATGTGCTTGTGCAATTCTTGTACAGGAGCCATGGGCTGCCATGCTCCTCCCCCAGACGAATTACGAAATGCTTCCCCTCTTTGTATGGTCGATCCAAGATAGAAACCCATCTATCAATGAGCCCTTCTCAGAAAACGCCCCGCCTGTCGCCAAAAGCAACCGCGTAAAGACACCTCCCCAGTGCTCGCTCAAACGCAGCACAAAAAGTGTATAGTCAAACAATCAGTCGAAGAAAGGTCGAAGATCCTCCTCATGTCATCACGACAGCGCAGCTCAGTAGCTCGCCATCCTCCTCGCATAGCTCATCACTTCGCCCATATCCGACCCAGGGCCAAAAGCACTGGTACTCCTAGGCCCAAGCCCGCCTCTGAGCAGACTCGCGCCCTTGCCCATGGCTGTAGGACTGTCATCAATATCCGCAGCAGTCTGCCCAAAAGCAAAGGT
>KZ111190.1:0-20424 GCA_002077045.2 Rachicladosporium sp. CCFEE 5018
ACGACGAGCTTGCGCCTCCGCCACCGCGACACGGTGCTGGCTCGGTCAGTCCTGGCAGGACTCGCCCATCAGGACCCGGCGCATTGGAGCGCATCCAGTCTGAAGCTGAGATACCCACAATCTCGTCCACGTTCGCAGACGTGACAAGCCAGACGGCGAACCCGATGTTCCCTCCCCTCCCTGTCGACACTCCACCTGCCTTCGTGCACAACCCCAACACACAACCTGCCATCCGTCCTACCGTTGCACCTGAACTTCGTCGTGCTCACTCGAATGTCGATGCCGCGACGCTATACCAGATGCAGGATGCTGCTCGACGTGACCGCACACCGGACGAGGAGTATGGCAATGAGCAACACAACAGGGTTGGTTTTATGCCTCTTGCAGATCGCAGTGTGAATAGTAGTGCTGATCGATCACAAGGGTTGGTAAACGGCGCCAACGCCTACGACGAATCGCACATTTCAGGGCAGATGATAGATGACGACCGTCGCAACGGATACAAGGATAGGATGGAGAACCAACAGCCATCAACATATGGGAACGAAGCATCTTACGCCAATGGTGCTGTAAGTGCCTCGCATTTAGATCCTACCAGTAACTACCAGAACTCGCAATCGCGAGGTCCATTGCCTTCTGTATTGTCTGGTCGATTGACAGAGCGGCCACGAGATTTCTCTGACGAGATTCCGCCACCTGGCGTACAACTCAGCGAGATCGCCTCGGAGCCATCGTCGAGGCACGAGAGTCTCGATGGCGCGTTGATCGATCAAGACGCCCTGGAGCTGATCTTATCAGCAGATCGAGCAGGCACTATGCACAGTGAAGCATCTTCGATACCAGACTATGCCAGTACTGTCAGTTCACATCACGAACCCAAGAAATCCATAGAAAGACCTCGTGCTGGCAAGCTCAAGACTGTCGGCAATCCCGAGATTGCGCCTGGCGACCCGAGAGTTGGGAAATTGGATACCTGGCAAGCTGATCTGGCGGCAGAGTCTGCTGAGATGCCTTCCATCGACTTTGGCCCGACGCCTGCGTATAGACCTAGCGGCAGACCCGGCACGAGTGGCACAATCACTCCTGGCGATGTGCTTTCGCAAAGTCGATCTGGCTCGCGAGATCGACTTCGTAGCTCTGGGCGACTGACACCATCTGGAATCAGTCCGAATGAGAATAGACGATCATACTTCGGTGCGAACACCTCGCCTAGTCCCGGAGCTACGACGCCTAATGGCGGCATGGAGCGTCGCTCAAGTGTCGCTTGGGCGCCGGCAGGCACCTCGCCTGGACGCTCGAATCGTAACAGTCAGAGCTTGACGCCCGAGCAGTGGGTTGCGCACCGTGCTGCACTTGCTGCCGTGCCACAACAAGCTCCGAGAGGCGCCACGCCGCCGTACATGCACAATCGAGTTGCTTCGGGCAGTGCATTGAATCTCCAGCAGAAGCGCCAGTCACTCAACAAGACTCCACCGCCTTTCGCGCGCACATACTCCGGCGATTGGACTGCTCAGCCTGGTCAACAGACTCCCCCGTCTCGGCCTGGATCGCGTGGCGCCAGCTCGCACCTCAACCCTCTCACCTCTGCCCAGCAAGCTGCAAACTTGTCTGCCAGAGAACAGATGCATGTCGCACGAGCCACGGGCACACCACTACTGGACATGTCAAATGACACCATCAAACAGCGCCAGCAAGACGAAGCTTTGCCTGGTCTGGTGGGTGCGATCGGCGCCCGCGAGCGCGAGAAGGCTGCACTCAACAAAGCTGGCAGCAATCGGAGTAGTATGGTTGTCGAGAACGCAATCCGGGCTCGCCAGCAAGCCCAAGCGCAGGCCGAGAATGAGCGCGCTGTGCAGGCGCACTTGCAGGCTCAGCAACAGGCTGCACAGCAGGCGGCTATGGCGTATCAACAACAGCAGCAGCAGGCCCAGTACGCGAAGTCCATAGCCATGCAAGCCCAGCAACAGCAGCAGAGGCCAATGCTGCAGACTCAGTCCTCGTCGTACTACGGGCCGCAGCCTGCGCAGCAGCAAGGCTTTGCGCAGGCGAGTCCGAGCTCTGTTTACAGCCCCGCTACACCGGCAGGAGGGTATTCTAGTCCATACCAGGCTCAGCAGCAGCAGATGATGGCACAGCAGGGTGGTAGTAATCGGCAGAGCTGGTATGGCGGAAGCTACTTCGGTGGGCAGCAGGGCGGTCAGCAGCAGCAGCAGCAGCAGCAAGGCAAGCGGTAGATCGTAGCGCCTTCATAGACACATAAAGCAATCAGATTTCAGTTGGACTTGAAGTTAGACATCGGAATAACCTAGATGGGATCCACGATGCTCATCGGATCTGCCAGCTTCAGATCGTCATCCGTTGCCTCGTGCTTGCCAGTCTCGTCACCTTTCGGATTCGTCGTAGTCTCATCGTCAACGGCCACGCTTTCCATCTTGATCGGCGTATCGTCCTCAGCCCGGAGCCGGTCACTACCCTCCACAGCCTCATACTTCTCGAACGCTCCAGGCACCACCCCATTTCCCACTCCCCCGACCCCAAGCTCCCCGGCCTGCATCTGCACAAACTCCCAAGCCTTTCTCGCCCTCCTCCCCACCCTTCCCCTCAGCCTCCTCAACTCGCCCCTCGCCTTCTCAATCTCCACACGCTTCACATCAGCCTTCCCAACCCTGACTTTCCCAACGTCCTTCTCCATCCCACCCCCAAATAAAACACTCCCCACGATCACGCTTCCACTCACCACCCTGCAGCCAATCAGACTGCCCACCGTCACGGCGCCAGTGATGCCAGCCCCAACGACAACGGATCCGGTGGCGATTGAGCCGACGACAACACCGCCTATGATGACAGAGCCGACGACTACGGCGCCGGTGATGACAGAGCCGATTACTATTGAGCCGGTTATTATGCTGCCGGTGCAGAGGGAGCCAGATATGGAGGAGCCAGTAGTAATACAGCCTGTGCAAAGGGAGCCGGCTGCGGTGGAACCGGTGCTGACGCTACCTGCGAGGAGTGAGGTGTGGAGAGTGGAGCCTTTGAGGAGCGTGCCGGGGGCTAGAGAGCGGGTGGAGATGGAGGTCAGGTTGCGAGTGGGTTGGGTGTGCTGGCGGACCATTTTGAAAGATATCGGGCAAAACAAAGGGGATGCGTGGTGCACTGTAGTGGATTGGACAGAGAGTTGAAGGGGAAGACAAAGGTCACGGAAGGCGGGTAGGTATACTTCACCTGGTTGTGGGTGCCACAACTGGGTTATGTGGCTGCCTTGAGTATCGGGGTCTGGTTCTCGAACTTGACGCAGTGAGAGGAGACGTACGTGGTTGTGAGGTGGACGATGAACCTAGGCATCTTCACTAGCGCCAAAGGCTGTTGTCTCTGGCTGCCAAGCCATGTAACGACAATCCCATCACCTGCCATCGAGAACTGCATCTGTTGATCAATGTAAAGAGGTCGCCTTCACAACTTGCGCATGCATGGACGGGATTTCAGCCCAATGCTGAGAATCAACATCGACACGATGAAGGCCTCTCACGACAGAACCCTACCCACCTTGTGCTCCCGGCACTTGTCCCACTTGATCTCAACATCCTTCCGCCGACCTCGAAGTACGATTCGGCAACTGCTCGATGTCGCGCGAGTTTTACTTCGGCGGCTCCGCGGGCTTCCTTGGCGCAGCGAAGAGACGCTTGCGGTAGCAGGCATCCTCGCCCTCTCCGTGTTCGTGACACTTGCAATCTGCGAACATTGCTCTCTGGTTGACCGAGGAGCCCGATATCAAGGCTTCCGCAACAGATCGCAGGAAATCCGGCGGGTCATCGGCTGATAGAACTTTGGCGTCTCTACAGCCAGCAAAGATATCCACGCACAGTTGACGGAGCTTCGCAGTGGGTATGGTGTTAGCGAACAGAGTCTTTTGCGTCTCCGTGGAAGGCAGCCATCGATTCCCTTCTGCAACCGTGTTGACCTCGCAGATAAATGCATCCGCCAGTGCGTCCTTGAAGTCAAGATCGAGAAGCACATCACCTAGCACGTAGCATCTGAGGAGGAGTGCGTACGCCTCCCGAGGCCTGGCTCCCCCAAGGCGAGTGTACACCATCCGCGAATGCAGCCAATTCGCGTTAACATTGAATGCCTTGAATTCGACGTCCTTGAGAGTAAGAGTACAGAACTCGGTCTGATCGTCTAGTGGTATCTAGCAGTTCTTCAGCGCCGTCCTGAAGTAGTCCAATGAACGGGTCAAGACGTCTTTGTTGATGATGAAGGGGTGTCGCTCAGCACCCACACGCACAATGATTGGTGATGCGTAGCTGCAGCATCTGTTAGTATCACTGTCGCGTGGAGAGGGTTTAGAGACTCACTCGATTGCCTCCTCTTGCAGCTTGGCCATGTCATTCGCCGTCATTTTTATAATGTCAAGTTCACGACCGATCTTATGGACGTTGGTAATGGAGCGAAGTCATGATATTTGTCGGTGGTTCAACTTCGCCTCTTTGGTAAGCCAGGCGCGTAAGCACGTGTTAGAGTTGAACGACATTAGTGAGGAAGGAGCGGGTGAGTGAAGAAGCTTGATACGCAAGTACGTTGCGCTACGATGGTGCATGAAGGAATTGAAATGTGAGCTTCAAGGAGCACTAGGTTGAGCACCACTTATTTCCCGTGAAGACTGGAGACGGAGCTGGAAGAGACCATATTTGGCATTGGTTCAAAGTCACGCGCATATGCTCGTTGGCACATGCGAGGTGTAATGGTACCGCACATCTGGCGCAGTGTTGATGTGAGGTGCTCAGTACAGACAGTAATGTTCCCGTCCCTCCACTGCATGATCAATACCATCGGGCCATGATACAGACTGTCTGCAGGCACGCGCAGCTCGACGACTACTCCTCCCTGTCAGCCGCCCACGCCCAGTGAAGGCCGAGGGTGAAGCCGCAGAACGAGACCTCCGGACCTCGACAATGCGACGTGCAAAGCTCGAGATGCTATTGCCGACACCTTCACCAGGCACTCCTAGCAGGCTCCTCGGGTTTTGCGGCTCCAGTGAAGAGGCGATCGCGGTAGCATGCGTGCGGCCCGGGCCCGTGCTCATGATATTTGCGGTCTGCATACATGACCTCTGCCGTGTGTGTGAAGTCTTGACCGAGCATGGCAGCAGTTGCTACAGCGCGTAAGAACTGGGGCGGGTCTTCGTCATGGAGCATCTTGGGATTCTTGGAGCAGACGAACAGATGTATGCAGAGCTCGCGGATTTTCGCGGACTCCGGAAGTTTCTCGTACAGGAATTTCTTCGTCTCGGTGTTTGGGAGATACCGCGTTCCTTCATTTTGCAGAGTGTTGATCTGACAAGCGAAGGCGTCGGTGATCGCATCTTTGGAATGGGTGTCGAGCAGCATGTCGCCGAGCATGTAGCATTTGAGAAGTAGGATGTGGCTGTTGAAGTTCTTGGGCGTCTTATTCTTGGTGTAGACAATGCGCGAATGGAGCCCGCGTACACGTTGAACGAATGCACCTCAGCCTCTGCCAGTACGATGCTACGGAACTCGCCTTTGTCGCTTGGCTTCTTCCAGCACTTCTGGAGCGCAGTCTTGAAGTAGCGAGACGTGTGCTTGAGTACGTCCTGATTGATGACGAAAGGCTGCCTTTCTACGCCTACGCGTACGATGATGGGGGTCGAGAAGCTCATTCTAGATCAGCGCAGTACATTCACCGCACAAAGTGAATGCTCACTTAATGGCGTCGTCCTCCTCTCTGACCAGTTCCATACTCGCCATCAGCCACGGAAGTTGATGCGAGCGCTGCGACGTTATAGCTTGCACAAGCGCCATGTTGTGCGATGTATAGGTGTGTTAGTGTAGTATAATTGAGTTGCGATTCGAAGAGCCGAGTTCTCATATTGCATAGCGGTATTATTCGGGCCGTGCAGCCTTGGACACCCTAATAGCGTCCGCGTGAGGCAAGAACGACCCATGGACGTGCTTCGCATTCCAAGTCTCTCACACATAGATACGCGCTGGAATCTTGTTGGAGCTGCATCTCGAGCCTGCACTGTTTGTAGAATGGAGGTGAGGTAATTTGCCAGGGCGCACTGGTCGGGGTCGGGGTGACAGGGAAAGAGAGGGGGAAAATAGCTCTTGCGAATGCAGCTCCTTTCGCCCCAACAGGACAGGGAGCGGTATAGCCCAGACCTCGAGCAATTGTGACTTGGACGTGTGTGCAAGGTGATGTCCCACATGCGCACAGAGATAGCGTGGATGTACGAGTCCAAGCGACACCCATTATGAGTCCGTTCGAGCGCTTCTGACAGAGGCATCTGCTTCATTTATGACCAGCGCTTGTATCCTCAAGCCTGCTTCAGGGTCTGAAGAGACTTCAGCGAACGATCGTTGAACGCTCACATTGCTGGGTCGTTTTGTCATCCGAGGAGTTCACCCAATGTCCATAGCGTCCGGATCATGGTCCTCAACATCACCCTCATACCCATTGGTGTACCCGTGTGCAGTCTCAACCTCATGCACCTCCTGACTCTGCCCATACTTCCTCACCATGTCTTCGTACCTCGCTGCCTCTACAGCTTTTTGCCTAGCCCTCTGTCTCGCCTCCAGTATCGCCCGACGCACAGAGTCATGTCCCTCGTCTTTCGTCAGTGACTTTGGCACATCATACAGCACAAGCTGCTGAGCCTCGTGATTATCTAGTGAGTTTCGTCGGCCTGTGAGCACTTGCTGCGGGATCCGCGAGAAGTGTTTCTCAATGTCTGGGAGGAAGATGAGACGCTCCTCGGGTTCGCGAGGCTGGATGTCGTCGAGCTCGGCGTCAATGTCGTGGATGTAGACGCGATTAGGAGTGTCGTCGATGCTCATAGAGTCTTCCTGAGCAACTATCGGTCGACTGGGCGGTGCGCCATCGCTGTTGGCCTGATTTGACGCCGGTGCAGGGGGTGTGAGGTAGTAATTGCCATGGCTGTGTACACTGCTCTTGCCTGATTCTATAATAGTTGATGAGCATGACGACCTTCACGGGCTGTCCTCTATCATGTGCTTACCAAGGCTCAGTAAGTGCAGTCGTTTGAGGAATCGCTGATCGTGGCTGAGGCTCTCATCGGCCATGCGCTTCACTCCCCGCTTCCTCGACTCTCCTTCTCCTGCCATTCCACCCAACGACATCTTCCATCACGACAACACGCACACTGATGCCCAGCACATGCACCACTGGAACATTGACTTGAGTTTAAGTAAGTTGTCTGACGTGCAGTGAAGTCGAGATCGGCGGCGTGGCGGCAGCAGCAGCGGTAGCAAGGGCGGGTGTGTGGAGGAGTCACGCTCCACGACTCACAGCTCGAGGACTGAACATTTTGCGCGAAACACCACAGCACTTCGGCTGCACATCTGGCACCACCTATAGACCGCTGCTATTTCGTGCGCATAGCAAACTAACACAGCAAACACGCACAATGGGCTCCCAGGCCCAGGACGAGGTCCAATGGACGGCCCAAAAAGTCCGCTCGACTTTCCTCGAGTTCTTCGAAAAGAATGGCCACACCATCGTCCCGTCTGGTTCAGTCGTGCCACTCTCAGATCCAACGCTGCTCTTTACAAATGCCGGAATGAACCAATTCAAGTCGATCTTCCTTGGAACAGTTGATCCGGACTCAGATTTCGCCAAGCTAAAGCGTGCAGTCGACTCACAGAAGTGCATTCGTGCTGGAGGCAAGCACAATGATCTCGACGATGTGGGCAAGGACAGCTATCATCACACGTTCTTTGAGATGCTGGGGAATTGGTCGTTCGGGGATTACTTCAAGAAGGAAGCCATTGCATTCTCGTGGGAGCTCCTGACGAAGGTGTACGGTCTTGAGCCTGATCGCATGTACGTGACTTACTTCGAGGGCAAAGCAGACGTTGCTCTGGAGCCCGATCTGGAAGCCAAGGAGCTGTGGAAGTCTGTCGGCGTTGCAGACGACCATATCCTGCCCGGCGACATGAAGGACAACTTCTGGGAGATGGGCGACCAAGGACCTTGCGGACCTTGCTCTGAGATCCACTACGACCGCATCGGTGGACGAAACGCTGCACATCTGGTCAACCAGGACGATCCAAACGTGCTCGAGATCTGGAACAACGTCTTCATTCAATACAACCGAGAACCCGACAAGTCACTGAAGCCACTGCCAAGCAAGCACGTCGACACAGGCATGGGCTTTGAGCGATTAGTGTCGGTGCTGCAAGACAAGCTCTCGAACTACGACACAGATGTCTTCACGCCTCTTTTCAAGGCTGTGCAGGAGATCACTGGCGCACGGGAGTACAGTGGCAAATTCGGCGAGGACGATGTAGACGGCATAGATACCGCATATCGCGTTGTCGCAGATCACGTACGATTACTCACGTTCGCCATCTCGGACGGGGGCGTACCTAACAACGTCGGTCGAGGGTACGTGGTGCGGAGAGTGCTGAGACGAGGCGCTCGATACGCTCGCAAGTACTTTAAGACAGAGATCGGGGGTTTTTTCTCGAAACTTGTGCCCACACTGGTGAACCAGATGGGCGACATGTTCCCCGAGATCAAGAAGAAAGAGCTGGACGTCAAGGAGATCCTAGATGAAGAGGAGCTATCTTTCGCAAAGACACTCGATCGAGGAGAGGTGATGTTCGAAAAGTACGCAGAGCAATGCAAGCAGCGAGACTCGAAAGAGCTGTCTGGGGCCGATGTGTGGCGACTATACGACACATACGGGTTTCCAGTGGATCTCACGAAGCTCATGGCTGAGGAGCGTGGACTTAGTATCGACGATGACGCAGTCCACGAGGCACAGGAGAAGGCACGCGAAGCCAGCAAGGGGGAGAAGAAGTCTGCTGCTGAGCTCGTGAAGTTCAGTGTACATGACATCAATACAATCGAGAACATGGAGGACGTACCGAAGACAGACGACTCATCGAAGTTCCTGCGAGAGAATGTGAGCGGCACAGTGAAGGCGATCTTCCATGGCGGCAAATTTTTGCAGTCGACAGCTGATGCGCCGGAGGGCGAGCAGCTCGGCATAGTCCTCGACAAGACATGCTTCTACGCAGAGCAGGGTGGTCAAGAGTTTGACATGGGACGCATCTTGATCGACGGCGAGGCCGAGATTGACGTGCAGAACGTGCAAGTGTACGCTGGGTACGTCCTTCACACCGGCTTCATGAGCTACGGCGCACTGAAGACTGGCGACAATGTCCTCTGCCAGTACGACGAGCTCCGCCGGCAACCCATCCGCAATAACCACACGGGAACACACATCCTTAACTTCGCTCTCCGGGAAGTCCTGGGTGAAGACGTCAATCAGCGCGGCTCCCTTGTCGCACCCGAGAAACTCCGCTTCGACTTCAGCCACAAAGCAGGATGCTCCGACGCCGAGCTCGAGAAGATTGAAGAGATCAGCACCAGCTACATCCGCCAAAACAGCGAAGTCTACTCCACCGACGTCCCACTCGCGACAGCCCGGAACATCGAAGGTGTGCGCGCTGTCTTTGGGGAGACGTACCCAGACCCCGTCCGTGTCGTGAGCATAGGTGTACCGGTAGAAGAGCTTCTCGAAGACACCACGCGGAAGGAATGGCGCAGCGTCTCAGTCGAGTTCTGCGGCGGCACGCATGTCAAGAACACAAGCGAGATCAAGGATCTTGTCGTTGTGGAAGAGAGCGGCATCGCCAAGGGCATCCGCCGTATCATCGCCTTCACTGGCGCCGCAGCCCACGAGGTCCAGCGCATCGCCGGCGAATGGGACGAGAAGTTCACAAAGCTCGAATCCCAGGCGTACACACCCGAGAAAGAGGTCCGCACGAAAGAATACCAGCATGCGCTCAACAGCCTCGAGATCTCCGCCTTGGCTAAGACGAAACTCCGCGATCGTGTTTCGAAGATCGTGAAGGCCAACATGGAGCACCAGAAAACCGCCCAGAAGGCCGAGAACAAGGCTCTCACAGACGCTGTCACCGCACACTTCACTCAGCACCCCGACGCAAAGTCTTTCGTCACCTCTCATCCCGTATCCGCTGGCTCGAAAGCCATACAAGAGACTCTCAAGCTCGTCTCCTCGAAGCAGAAGGACAAGAACGTGTACATCGTCGGTGCTTCTGCTGACGGAAAGGTCGTGCATGGCTGCTTCGTGTCCTCGGATGCGCAGGCCAAGGGCGCGGATGCTGGGAAGTGGAGCACTACTGTGGCTGGCGTTGTCGGTGGCAAGGCTGGCGGCAAGGGCGCGACTAGCTTTGGGCAGGGAACGGAGGCGGAGAAGGTTGATGAGGGGGTGGAGGCTGCTAGGAAGTATCTTGAGGGGTTGAGGTTGTGAATGATGATGCCTTCTGCTGCGAATGAACGAAGACGGAGTTGAGGCAGAGCTGTGCAGCGCTCACTCACGCGCGAATACTTGGTCGTCGAGGCAGAGGCCAAGGGTACGACGCAAGTTGAGCGATATATGTTAGTGAAGCATGATTCGGTCAGACTGCGTGTATCGCGAGAGGGATTGGCGAATCATAGAAGCACAGGCGCAAGACAGATCAAAGTGAAAGGGATGAGCCGACAGCTTGAATGGTCCGTCCGTTCGATATTGCTCGCTGTCTCGTAACGCAGCCGGTGTCGCTAGATGCATATATATGTCGTGCAAATTATGTTACTCTCGTCCCATCCACCTCCTTCAACTTACACGCCCAACGGGTTACCCGCTGAACCCTTCCCAGCGCTCCTCGTCCCAGAGTTCGGGTACTTCCCGCCGGGCATCGCACCCTGGCTAGAGCCCATGCCTGACATACCCAACGGGTTCCCAGCCGTGCTGACTCTCGGTCCTCCAGCTCCTACCATGTCTTTCACATTATTGCCGTAGCCTGCTACACCTTGGCCCCAGTAGCGGGTTGTGTTCGTGACACTGGGAAGTAAGTCAGCATGCATCTTCGCGAGTTTTTATGTAGCTAGGAAGCTCACCTTCCACCAATACCCTGCCCAACAGAGTTCACAGCATTCCCCACACTGTTCACTAGCCCTCCTGCATAGTCACCCACGCCCGCTACTCTGGACTGCACCATCCGGTTGATCCAGTTCCCTGCTTGCGGCGCCTCAGGCGCTTTAGGGGCAGCTGGCTTCGCTGCGGGCTTCGCTGCGGGTGTCCGGACGGGGGCTTTGGAGACTGGAGCTTTCGCTGCTGGAGCTCTGGAGGCGACAGTAGGTGGGATGGGCTTCCTCGTCGCTTGGGAGGGTTTGACAGCTGCGGGGATGGGTTTGCGAGTTGCGGCGGGGGCTGATGGACGAGAGGTGGGTGGGATGGGCTTCTTGGTTGGGCGGGTGGTGGACATGATGGTGATGGAGATGGGTTTGTTCGGGGTGTGGCTTGTACGTATCTTCGAAACTGTGGGAATCAGGAATAGGTTACTTACACTGGGTCTACAAGGGCATTTGGACTACACATATCCTGCTGCGGCCCTGTTGTTGTGCTCGTTGGAGCTGCAGGGTCGGTGGAGTGGCGCACGTAAAGCTACGTCACATGCTGCATAGCTAGAGGCATGATCCCTGTCCCGTCTTCCCGTAAGCTAGGCCAAACCGAGCCCTTGGGACTTGTCTGGACTGCAGGTTAAATATGAGCTGGGCGTCGACTACTTGAATATGCACTCCTTTGACCACTGAACGGACGACGCACTCAGGGACCTATTGCGACGAATTTATCACTCACTACCACTGCCTGGTCCTACTGCATGGACTCACCGCCTCCCCTAGGCCCAGGACCGGAATAGGACTCCGTCTAAGGAAGGAGCCCATCACGTCTTCTTGGGGCGGTCAGGACTTGTCCAGAGACGTCGAGATGCCGGAGTCGTCAAGCACGTGACAGCTAGTATAGCTGCACCAGAACGAGTCGGTGAGATTGGCTCGTGACAGAGCACTCGCGGTAAGTCATGGAGTCCTCCTCATCACCTCCACCATTTCACTCGCTTCCTTCAAATTCACAATTACGACATCGATCGACGACGAGGTCGATGTGTGAGCGAAATGCATTGGCGGTGGTGGAGAGGCATGATCCCTGTATTAATGGTGACTTCGAACGATGATGCTGACTATAGAACAGGAGAACGAGCGAGGGAGAGGGCGAGGAAGAAGGCGAGGCGTGAGTGGGAGAAGAAGAACGAGAAAGGTTTGTGAACTCCTCCCCCTTGTGCGTGACAGACGACTCGACGATGGCAGCGGCGATGGCAGCAGCAAATCAGCAGTGACCGATGGACCAATTGACCTGCGATCGTCTATCGAACGATTGAAGGGCAATTGTGTGCTCCTCCGCTATGAGGCGCCCTCTGACTACAGTGGCCGAGGACTACAGCGCCGACAAGGGGCGGACATTGATCTACAGGCGACCCTAGTCAATCATTGTTGCTCAATAAAGTTGCAATGACGATCAATGGTTGCAGCTATGCCTGCAACAACTTTGACCTTGCCGCGAGATACTTTGGAGGTGGCATGAATACTCCGTATTGGCGCAGCGCCATTCGGAACGTCACATCTAAGAGTAGTCCTAACAATAGCCCTGGGGCCATTGTGTCTTTGCAGCACTATGCAAGCCCTTGCAGCAATGCTGTGTCAATGGAACGCCTACTAAACTGACATTTCGCAGGACCTCACGGCTGGATACCTGACGACATCTCGGAGGGCTTCCGCGATAAGCTAATCGCAGCTGGACTGAGGAAGATCCACAAACCGCAGCCACAGTACAAAGGGCCTGTTGATGGTTTCGAGAGTTGGTTCGACAACGTACACGACCACGTGCCGCGGGTGCTACCGAGCCACCGTTCGTCGACCGTGCACGAGGGAGAGTCATCCAGACGCACCATCACCTTCACTCGAACGGCGACGCACTTACGTTTCCAACTCCGCCACTCGATCGACGATGGACACATCATTCCTCATCCCCGGTGGACCGGATCGCCGCAAGCAGATACAAGATGCAAAAGACATGGCTCAGATCGTCGCACGCAATGCAGAGCGTCACAATACGCCACTACCGCCGTACCAATTTCTCGAGCTGATCGGGAAGGGATCGTTCGGTCGTGTCTACAAGTGGTAAGTGAAGTAAAGCGGGCTCAGATCTGCGCTCATACTGACACGCCTGCTAGTCTGGAAAGATCCACCTCTACCTTGGTAGCGGTCAAGATAGTCAATATTGACGACATGGACTTCACAATGCCATTGGAGCAGCGTGATGAGACTGTGAAAGATTTCCGCAAGGAAGTCACGATCCTCAAGCAATTGAAAGACAGCGGGGCTCGAAATGTCAACCTCATTCACGATGCTTTCGACTTGCACTCACAGCTATGGATCATCAGCGACTACTGTACTGGTGGAAGTGTCCGGACTCTGATGCGCGCCAACACAAACGGCGGCCTCGACGAGCGCTTCATTATCCCGATCGCCCGCGAACTGGCTGTGGCGATGAAGTGTGTGCATGACATCGATGTCATTCACCGTGATATCAAATGTACAAACGTCTATATCACTGAAGAAGGGCAGATTCAATTGGGAGACTTCGGCATTGTCGGCATCGTGGAAGATAACAGCAAGTCCAAGCGGACGACCATCATCGGGACACCATGGTATATGCCGAAGGAGATGCACGTCGAGGATGATTCTGTTGCCGGAGGTTACGGTAAAGAGATAGACATCTGGTCATTCGGCTGCACAGTCTACGAAATGGCCACTGGCATGGTACCGAACCAGCAAGTACCCATGGAGATGCTTGCTTCGGTACTCGAACATGCACCGCGCCTCGAAGACGGCAGCTACTCAGACGGACTTCGTGACTTCGTGGCGTTCTGCTTGAACAGCGATCCTCGTGCTCGTCCAGTAGCTGAGCAAGTAATGAGCCACCCGTACATTGTCGGCACAGAGGCACAGTATCCTACAAGGCGTCTGGTTGCTCTCATTGAGCGCTATGCCGCTTGGGAGTACAAGGGTGGACAGAGGACTTCTCTTTTCAATCCCGGTGGTGCGGCCGCGCCTTTGAGCGCAGAGGCTATCGACACTACAGAGCAGGAAAAGACAGATGACTGGAACTTCAGCACATCAGACATGTTTCGTAGTGACTTCAACAGACGTTACAGTCAGATGACCTACAGCGATCAGAGCTCAGCGTACGGCGACCACGGCTCGCACTTTGACGCACCTGCTGGGGCTGGCTTGCCGCCACTGAATACGAAGGATCTCACTATCGCAGAGCGTATTCAACTCGAGCATGCCGACAAGAGTGCGACCCGTGGCGAAGTGTCCCTTGACCGCCTATGGAACCCTCAATCAGCTGGCTACGAGCTCAATACACCAGTCGACATGCGGCAGCCAGAGGTTGCAAAGGTGTCAGATCTGCCTCTGCGCAACATCAGCGTGCCTCCTGCTGCTTCGCGCGAGAGCTCGATCATGATTGACTTGGACGCAAGCCCCACCCTCGATGCTCCGAAGTTCAACTTTGACTTCGATGAGATGCCCACGCTAAAGGCCAAGGCCCGCCAGGGCAGTACCTTCAACGACGATGAGGAGGAACCAGGATACCACTATGGTCAAGGCGACGCTGATGCTGCCAAGCGTGCTACAAAGGATTGGACTTTTCCCTCAAGTAGTGCGGCTAGCAAAGCGGCTGCACACCCAAAGCGTGCCACGATGGAGTGGTCATTTGCCAGCGCAGAGCCTGCGGAACCCGAAGACACTGACACAATCATGAACTTACCGCCTGTTGGTGGCAGCGGCGCGACTGCTCCTGGCTTTCGTCCGCAGCTCAAGCATACGGCTACCGTACCGCTCGGCCAGTTCGGGGATTACTTACACGACTCTCAGCCGGACGCGCGTATTGCCGGACACTCGACGACTAACTCGCCCATCAGGAACTCGGTCGGATCTATGATCGACCTCGATGATGCCCTAGATGACCCGTCAGAGATCGTCAGACCATCAACTGCTAGTTCTGCAACCGACACGACCAGCTCATACGAGACTTCTGGCAACCCGTTCGATCTCGAAGATGACCCTGAATTGATGGAGCAAGATCGCAACCGCTACTCTGCCCACAGGCAGTGGCAGTCAGACGGTGGCGTCAGCAACGGCAGTAGAGTCAGCCTCCGCAACATGGCGATGCACAACCGCGGCAGTAGTCTCATGACGCCAGAAGTGGACGCTGCTCGCCGTAGTCAGGTCCCTGCACGCGCCGAGGACGTCTTTGGCTACGAATCAGACCAATCTTATGAGGAGGCGCATCGTGAACCCTTCCACGGTGCGGTGCCGTACACTGCTCCTCTTGGGAACAACAACGGCAACTGGCCTGGCTTCGACTCCAACAATGATGATATGAGCCCAGCTTACAGCACCATCAGCGTGCCTGAGCTGGGTGATCCGAACTTCCCGGGCTCTGATCGCACACGCACTAACGGTGCTTCCTCTTACCTCCCTCTGTCAGCGACGACCAATCAACCTCGCAACGGCGCGAACGGCAATACAGCTTCTACGCGCGGCCAGCCACTCACGTTCCCCGATATAGCTCCTCCCAGCTTTGCTGCGCTCGACGAGAACGCTTCGCCAGAGACCCTCGCTGCTGAGCTCGACCGGATACTTGGCGACTTGGGCGACTCGTTGGAGGCGATTGGGAAGGCTTTGCAAGGTGCGATGGGCTTGAATGAGGATGAGGGGAATGGCTATGAGTTCGGCCATCGCTACAGGACTAGTGATGAGAGCGGATTCGAGAGCACGACTAGCAGCTTCGACGTAAGGAGCGGAGACGAGGATGGCAGGTGAAGAGATGGTGTAACATTATGACGGGTGTTCTTGGGGCTCTTGGGAGTGGCAGCATCAGGTGGGTGCATCTTGGATAGCCCATTTGGGGGCTTTCAGCGAGGCGTTTGAGCGGGCATGGCATTGCATTGCAGTGGGAGGGTCCACTGCTAGGTTGACGGCCGATTGCTCGAGGGCTGATGGGTCGAATATGCACGTAAGTCCTGCGAAATGCGGGCAATGGGGCATGCCTGTAAGATAGAAGAGCGACCGAAAGGCATCCTTCGGGGTGGTCTAGTACGCGCTCGCAATAGGTGCCCAATGAGTTGCAGCAGCTTTCTGCTTCTGATTACTGCTGTGCTCGTGACCATCACGCTCGCATGGCCAGCTGAGTCTCTGCAATACGCATCTCGCCTCTGTTAATATGTGACTACCGTGCATGTGGCGCTGCGCACATGAGCATACGCCAGTTTGCTCGAGCTTATGTCCAAGTCTGAACTAGATCGCTCACTGACGCAACCCCGCTATCTCACTCAGCCAAGCTCTCCACCCCCCACCACTGCCAAGCAAATCGTCCCTCTATCCAACCGGCTCACTGTCTCACCACTGTCGTCGCGATGGCGGAGCGATCCACAACCCCACTCTCCAAACCCGATCCCCTCGCGCTCCCCTCCCCCGACACCCTCCGCCAAATCGAAGCTAAGCAAAATGCCCGCGCCGCGGAGCTGCGCGAGCGGCGCAAACTCGCCCGCTCGGCAGCGAGTAATGACAGCACTACTAGCACGCAGAGGGGGAATGCAGAGCGCACGAAAGCCGCTGAGCTGATACAGCGGAATTATCGCGGTCATAGGACGCGGCGGGCGATGGAGGGAAGGGGGCTAGATGCTAGTACGCGCTGGATAGAAGCGCTGAAGGAAGCGAAGTATGCGAATGCTACGGCGCCGGTGTCGAGGGATGTGCATGCTTCAAGGAGTCCGCCGAACGGCCAAGCGAGGAGTAGGTGGAAACGGGTTGGTGCGATTGCGCAGAGGGCTGGGAGTGATGATACGAGTGACACCGAGGACTCCTCTGACGAGACGCGGGAGAAGCGGAGGAAAGAGAAGCGAGAGCGGGAACGTTATGCCAAGATCATGGGTCTGGATTACTTTCTTGAGATGGTGGATGTGAAGCATCGGTACGGGAGTAACCTCAGACGCTACCACGTGGAGTGGAAGAAGAGCGACACGAAGGAGAACTTTTTCTACTGGCTCGATGAAGGCGAAGGGAAGACGCTAGATTTAGAGGACAGACCGAGAAAGAGGTTGGATAGTGAGTTTGTGAGGTATCTAAGCAGGGAGGAGAGGACGAAGTATTTAATTCGGATTGATGGGGAGGGGAGGTTCGTGTTCGATAAGAATGGTGAGCTCGTCACTACGTCGATGGAGTACAGGGATAGCATAGACGGCATCGTGAGTATTGAGAGCAAGACGCCGACTTGGAGAGAAGTCATGACGGGGGAGAAAGAGGCTCCAAGGCCGGATACGGACGACGATTCGATCTCGGATCTGTCGAGTATTGGAACCGGGAAGCATGAGGATCAGTCGAAGTATAGCAACGAGGAGCTGCATGATGCGAAGGGGATCAAGAAGCTGGGGCATTTGAGCTCGGTGAATGTGATGAACCATTTGCTGAGGAAGACGACTAAGACAAATACTTGGATCTTTGTGGCGGATACGTCTTTTCGACTTTACTTGGGCATCAAGCAGTCCGGCGCCTTTCAGCACTCCTCGTTCCTGCATGGTGCGAGAGTCGCTGCAGCGGGTCTGATCAAGATCAAGCGTGGTCAGCTACGCAAGCTCTCTCCTCTCTCTGGACACTATGCCCCGCCAGTGAGAAACTTCCGCGAGTTCGTCCGCGCGCTCAAGGAGGCAGGTGCAGACATGAGTCGATGTAGCATCAGTCGCTCTTATGCCGTCCTCTTGGGTCTCGAGGGCTATCAAGGCGCCAAAAAGCACGTCAAACTAGCGGAGCAAAGCGTGAAGGACTTGATTAACCCCGAGGAGAAACGCAAGCGGGAGGAAGCAGAGAAGGACAAGAGCCAAAGTGCCGAGACCGAGAGAAGGGTCCTTGAGCAGAAGAGACTTGAAGACAGTCGTACGAGGTCATTTAGCTTGAGAGTGAAGAAGGGCCTGGGGCTTGTTGATGGTGTGGAGGAAGGAGAGGGCAGTAAGGAGACACAACAAGTCGACGCTAGCGCAACTCGGTAGTGAGCTGGAGAGTCAACTGCGTGTGCAGCGTTTCGAGTAATGAATGAATGAATGAGATGCATGATACTTAAAACATCTCCGGCTGGTCAGTGTGACAACGGTTCGTCAGCTGATCTTCCTCCGCTTCTCCACTGATCATCATCTTCAGTCACGCTCTCATCGGCTTGACCACGACCGCGATGTGCTGTGTCGCTATGTCTTCGAGATTCCAGACATCAACAGGTTCGCTTTCTCTCATTGCCATGGCCGAACAGAGACATAGTTGCTGGTGAGCTCATTATGGCACATGAGCGTTGAGATCGTTATAGAGAAAGACTTGGATCACCTGCAGCGACGTTGATATGCAGCCTCGAGTGTCTGAGTCTCCGAGTCGCCTCGTATATGGCGGCCGACATCACTTGTGACGAACCCCGGGTAGGTGCAGTACTAATATCAAAGCCACCATAGGAGTACCTCTCGAGCGAAGAGCTCCACTCATGACGAGCACGCAACACCTGCTGCGGATGCAGGTACACACCGCATCGCACCCGCACGCATGACATGAAGTCAGCATTGAGTTTCCATGTGCTTTCCCATCAAGGTCAGCAGAGTTCCGGCTTACGCGCGTCGTCAAGTTTTGGAGCTCGATCAAAGTTGCGGATGGCTTCGCGCGAGTTGGTGCCAACTTCGCCACAGCGAATTAGTACACTTGAGGTGGGGAACTTTAGACGAATGGTCTCATCGCACTTCTGCCACGATGGAGTGGTGCGCTGGATCGTGCGCAGACGATGTCGCAGATAGACCGTTGGAGACGATGAGGTGGTGCGCTATATCGATCCGGTAACGTCGCAGACAGATCTTCGAAAACGATGAGGTGGTGCGCTAGATCGTTCGTCCGAGGAGTGGAATGACGACTCGCGATTCCCACGCGCCACAGCTTTCGCGATAACCGGCGCAACGGTACCGTACTTACGAGCCACTGTCAAACGCTGGCTCGAACTTTCTGCGAGAGCTTTTCCAACTTCACCTCATCTCCCAGCTGTGGTTCGACAGGTCTATCACCGTATTTCAGGGACGTCTGAAGTCATATCTCCTGTACTGTGCATATGCACGAAGTGACAGGCATTCGACGGGACGAGGCTGAAGCCGGGGGTGGAGATTTGCAGAGAATCCTGGTCAGCTCTTGATCGTCGATGACATGCAGATGTGATTTGCGGTGCTGCCGGTTGCCGTGTTGGCTGGGTGTTTTGCGACGCGTCGAGTCTTGTGCCATTGATCTCCGAGGCTGTCTATGTAGGGAGTGCAGACAGACCTGCGTTGCAGTGAAGTGGCGGAGATAGAAGGTGACATCGCCTGCGAGATGAAGGATTCTTCGCTGACGCTCGGAACCATACTTTCCTCGAGATCGCGGCATGAAGTTCTGATGGCCACGTGTGTCTCTACAGTGGAAACATGACGTACCATGACAATCACCAGCCACCTTGTCACACGAAACCCCGTGCAACGGCAGAGGCCAAGCGTCGACGCATCGATCGGCGACACGCCCGCTGTCTGCAGCGCACCAGCCAGCGGCTCGTCGCATGGAGCTCTGCCATGAGTGGCGCGAGCTTGCGCCTTAACCACACGCTATTCGCTGCCGCTGCCAACTTCCCACAATGCCTCACCCGCACACCCATGTCCGTCCAGCTCCATCGCTGCAAATCCGCCTACGTCACGGCGCGATCGTCACGACAACCTGCGATGAGAACAGCGTCACCGCACCGGAGTCGTACTCCCTGCCCCGTGCCTGCGGGTCTGTAGAAAGAACCCGCATGTATATCCCTTCTGGCCCAGCTCGCAGCCACACTTCCCTACTCTGCCACTTTCCCCTTTCTCTCAGCTTTACCATCTTAAGCAAGAGCCAAAAAATAACACTGCTCACCCCATTGAACGATCTCCTTTACGTGTCCTGCGTTGTGCATGACCAGCAATTCTGATCAATACGCCTATTACTCCTTCCCTCCCACCCCCAACAGGCTTTCTCCTGCTACAAGCCGGAGAACTTCCCGTACTACCTCTTCCACTAAGCAAACCAGCAACATGGCGCCTTCCCCCGCCGCTGGTAAGGGAGCCTCGGCTGCGCCCAAGACACCCACAAAGCTTGGTCGCAAGCCCGAGAGCACACCCAAGAAGCTCGGGCAGCCATCTTCGAGCACACCCAAAGCTCCGGCAACGCCAAAGGCTCCCAGCGCCAAGAAGCCAGACACCAGCTCTGTCTCCAAGAAAGCTGGTGAGGCCGCACCCAAGGCCGAGTCTGCCAAGGAGACTGCCGAGGAGGCACCCAGCAAGGTCGAGATGAAGGATGATGACGAAGATGACGAAGAGCCCATGAGCAAGGTCTCCGAAGCCGGCAAGGACGGCGAGGAGCAGCTCGGCGAAGCCGCACCAGAGCCCGTGGGTGACGACG
>KZ111190.1:20524-40729 GCA_002077045.2 Rachicladosporium sp. CCFEE 5018
CATACGATATGACGACGAGCTTGCGCCTCCGCCACCGCGACACGGTGCTGGCTCGGTCAGTCCTGGCAGGACTCGCCCATCCGGACCCGGCGCATTGGAGCGCATCCAGTCTGAAGCTGAGATACCCACAATCTCGTCCACGTTCGCAGACGTGACAAGCCAGACGGCGAACCCGATGTTCCCTCCCCTCCCTGTCGACACTCCACCTGCCTTCGTGCACAATCCCAACACACGACCTGCCATCCGACCTACCGTTGCGCCTGAACTTCGTCGTGCTCACTCGAATGTCGATGCCGCGACGCTATACCAGATGCAGGATGCTGCTCGACGTGACCGCACACCGGACGAGGAGTATGGCAATGAGCAACACAACAGGGTTGGTTTTATGCCTCTTGCCGATCGCAGTGTGAATAGTAGTGCTGATCGATCACAAGGGTTGGTAAACGGCGCCAACGCCTACGACGAATCGCACATTTCAGGGCAGATGATAGACGACGACCGTCGCGATGCATACAAGCATGGAATGGAGAATCAACAGTCTTCAGCATTTGGACACGAAGCATTTTACGCCAATGGTGCTGCAGACACTTCGCATTTAGACCCTGCTAGTGGCTACCAGAATTCGCAATCGCGAGGCCCATCGCCTTCTGCATTGTCTGGCCCAAGTGTTGCCAGGAAGCCAGTGCCCGGTCGATTGACAGAGCGGCCACGAGATTTCTCTGACGAGATTCCGGCACCTGGCGTACAGCTCAGCGAGATCGCGTCCGAGCCATCATCGAGGCACGAGAGCCTCGACGGCGCGTTGATTGACCAGGATGCCTTGGAGCTGATTCTATCTGCTGATAGAGCAAGCACGATGCATAGTGAAGCATCCTCGATACCAGACTATGCTAGTACCGTTAGTTCACATCATGAACGCAAGAGATCCATAGAAAGACCTCGAGCTGGCAGGCTCAAGACTGTCGGCAACCCTGAGATTGCTCCTGGAGACCCCAGAGTCGGGAAGCTAGACACCTGGCAAGCTGATTTAGCTGCAGAGTCTGCTGAAATGCCTTCCATAGATTTTGGTCCGACGCCCGCCTACAGACCCAGTGGGAGACCCGGCACGAGTGGTACGATAACTCCCGGCGATATGCTTTCGCAAAATCGATCTGGTTCACAAGATCGACTTCGCAGCTCCGGACGCTTGACACCATCCGGAATCAGTCCTAATGAGAATAGACGATCATATTTTGGTGCCAGCACGACGCCCAGTCCGGGAGCTACGACGCCTAATGGCGGCATGGAGCGTCGCTCAAGTGTCGCTTGGGCACCTGCAGGCACATCCCCTGGTCGCTCGAATCGCAACAGCCAGAGCCTGACACCTGAGCAGTGGGTCGCGCATCGTGCTGCTCTTGCTGCGGTACCACAGCAAGCACCAAGACGCGCTACACCACCGTACATGCACAACCGAGTTGCCTCAGGTAGTGCGCTCAATCTGCAGCAGAAGCGCCAGTCCCTCAACAAGACTCCACCGCCTTTCGCTCGTACATACTCTGGGGACTGGACAGCCCAGCCCGGACAACAAACTCCGCCATCGCGACCTGGATCGCGTGGCGCTAGCTCGCACCTCAACCCTCTCACCTCAGCCCAGCAAGCTGCAAACTTATCTGCTAGAGAACAAATGCATGTCGCACGAGCCACGGGCACGCCGCTACTGGACATGTCCAACAATACCATCAAGCAGCGCCAGCAGGACGAAGCACTCCCCGGTCTCGTCGGCGCGATCGGCGCCCGCGAGCGCGAGAAGGCGGCACTCAACAAAGCTGGCAGTAATCGAAGTAGTATGGTCGTCGAGAACGCAATCCGGGCTCGCCAGCAAGCCCAAGCGCAGGCCGAGAATGAGCGTGCTGTGCAGGCGCACTTGCAGGCTCAGCAACAGGCTGCACAGCAGGCGGCTATGGCGTATCAACAACAGCAGCAGCAGGCTCAGTACGCGCAGTCCATAGCCATGCAAGCCCAGCAACAGCAGCAGAGGCCAATGCTGCAGACTCAGTCCTCGTCGTACTACGGGCCGCAGCCTGCGCAGCAGCAAGGCTTTGCGCAGGCGAGTCCGAGCTCGGTTTACAGCCCTGCTACACCGGCAGGAGGGTATTCTAGTCCATACCAGGCTCAGCAGCAGCAGATGATGGCTCAGCAGGGTGGCGGTAATCGGCAGAGTTGGTATGGCGGAAGCTACTTCGGTGGGCAGCAGGGCGGCCAGCAGCAGCAGCAGCCGTCGCAGCAGCAAGGCAGGCGATAGATCGTACTGCATCCATAGACACATAAAGCATCTAGAAACCAATATGACTTAGGTGTAGGAAAGATATTATACTAGATCGGGTCCACAATGCTCATCGGATCTGCGAGCTTCAGTTCGTCGTCCGTTGCCTCGTGCTTGCCACTCTCGTCACCTTTCGGGTCCGTCGTGATCTCGGCGTCAGGGTCCACGCTTTCCATCTTGATCGGCATGTCGTCCTCGGCTCGATCACTTCCTTCCGCAGTCTCGTACTTCTCGAACGCCCCAGGCACCACTCCATCACCTCCTCCGCCCACCCCAAGCTCCCCAACCTGCACCTGCACGAACTCCCAAGCCCTCCTCGCCCTCCTTCCCACCCGTCCCCTCAATCTCCTCAACTCCCCTCTCGCCCTCTCAATCTCCACACGCTTCACATCAGCCTTCCCAACCCTTACCTTCCCAACACCCTCCTCCGTCCCTCCGCCAAACAACACACTCCCCACAACCACACTGCCACTTAACACCCTGCCACCAAGCAAACTCCCCACAGTCACAGAGCCAGTGATGCCCGCTCCGAAAACGACAGAACCGGTGGCGACTGAGCCGACTACGACGCCGCCTATGATCACGGAGCCGACGATTATGGCGCCTGTGATTACGGAACCTATGACGATTGAGCCGGTGATTATGCTGCCTGTGCAGAGGGAGCCGGCTATAGTGGAGCCAGTAGTGATACAGCCTGTGCAGAGGGAGCCGGCTGCGGTGGAACCTGTGCTGACGCTGCCGGCGAGGAGTGAGGTGTGGAGAGTGGAGCCTTTGAGGAGCGTGCCGGGAGCGAGAGAGCGGGTGGAGATGGAAGTGAGGTTGCGAGTGGGTTGGGTATGCTGGCGGACCATTTTGAAAGATATTGCGAGAAGAAAAAGGGATGCGTGGTACACTGCAGTGAATTGAACAGGAAGGGCAGTGGAACCAAAGGTCACGGGAGGCGAGTAGGTATACTTCACCTGATTGTGTGTGCCACAACTGGATTATGTGGCTGCTTTAGTATCAAGGTCTGGTTCTCGGACTTGACGCAGTGAGAGGAGACGTGGTTGTGAGGTGGACGATGAACCTAGGCATCTCCACTAGCGTGAAAGTCTATCAAACTCGCGGTGCAAGAGCACTTCCGTTCACACATGACAGACTTAGGTTATGGTTGTTCCGTACTGCATATCAGGTCCTGCACGGAACGTTGCTTGCTCTAGCTACGAAGAGTGCCTGCTCAAGAGTGCGGCAGGTCTCTTCTCTTCATCTCACACGCGCTAGACAGCGTCGTGCAGAGCGATCTTCAGCCACCCGAACTCGTCCCTACTGCATTGAGCCTTCCCCAATCTTCCCAGCCTACTTCGAATCGTCCGCTGGCTTATCAAAGGTCGCGAAGAGACGCTTGCGGTAGCACGCATCGACGCCTTCGCCATGCTCATGATACTTGCACTCTGCGAACATCGCCTTGCGATTCTCTTGTTGACCGATCATTGAAGCCTGAGCCACAGCGAACAAGAATGCTGGAGGGTCATCCTCAAACAACAGCCTAGGGGTCTTGCTTGCGGCGAACAACTCGACTGCCAGCTGCCTGAGCTTTGCGTTCGGCGCCGTGCTTTTGTAGAGAAGATGCTTCTCTGCTCTACTTGGGAAGTAGCGCATGTTATCTTCTCCGGTGGTGTTAAGTTGACAGACGAAAGCATCCGCGATTGCGTCCTTGAAGTCGCCATCCAGTAGGAGATCTCCCAACGTGTAACACCTGATGAGGATTGCGAAGGCGCCTCCATTCTGCAAATCTCTTGTGCCAGAGTAGATAGCGCGAGAGTGCAGCCAATTCGCGTACACATTGAAGCTTTGTTCGTCCGCATCCTTGAGATTGACAGTGCGAAAAGTCTCATCTCCCTTCACTGGATTCCAACATTCCTTCAGAGCCGTCTTGAAGTAATCGGACGTCTTGGTCAACATGTCTTGGTTGATGACGAAAGCATGCTTTGCGACACCGACGTGGATGATGATGGGGACAGCGTAGCTTGGTTGCTAGTCAGTATGTGGTCTTGAAGCGAGGCAATGGCGGCACTCACTTGCTTGCTTCCTCACGTGGCTTGATCATGTTGATTAATGAAGTGACGGAATGATCTTTGATATCACATCACCAAGTCGCTCGTTCTGTTATATGCAATGGTGTTCGCTTCAGGCGGCTACTGAGCCGGCCGAGCTATTTGGCGCCGTCAGAGGAAGGAGCAGTGGCAGCATCAGAGTTTCCGGGACAGAGAAAGAGCAGCCCTCATGCATCTGTCCATCATGAGATTTGCAGCGAGTGGCATGGAGCAGTACGTTTCAGAAGAGGGAGAGGAATTGGTACTTGCAGATATGATCGATCGTGTATATCCTCAGCCACCGTGACATCTTCCTTGTCAATCTCGCATCACTGCCTCCGCCGTCGCACTCCCACCACCCATCACCTCGTACTTGGCGCCGAGCCCCTGCCATTCCTGATTACTATGAGCAAATATAGATCGCCGATAGAGTATGCATACAGCCTGTGATCGTTTCCGGTCTGCACTCTCCTGCATACGAGTGCATGATGCGGGATCTGCAAGTACAGATTGGTTCACATCGGCGCGGCTGGTCTCAAGGGCGGAAACCGGCTTCGATGACAGGCGTTCGGACCCTCCTCGTGCTCGTGATATCTGCAGTGAGCATGCATTGCGTTTCGATCTACGCCATGTCCGTTACAGGACGCCCTCCCCGCTTCTAGCAGTAACGCAGGGGGGTCACGATCAGTCAGGATTCCAGTCGCCCAAGCGCCAGCGAAGTGATTTGCAAAGACCTGTCCAATCTTCGCGTCCTGGCTAGTGTTGCTGTATATTAGACGCCTCGCTTGTTCGCCCGGCAGATAACGTCTGCCGTCGTGAAGAGTGTTCATCTGGCGCACGAATGCGTCGGTAATAGCGTCGGTGAAAGCGATGTCCAGCAATGTGTTTGCAAGCGCGTAGCACTTCCCCAGCAGTAGGTAGATTGCTTGGTCCCTCGACACATCGCCACGGGTAGAAATGTCACGCCAGTACAGCCAATTGACATAGACATTGAACGTGTCGAGCTCAACAACATCGCTGAGGTCAAACGGTGGTTCGTCTTGATCGTGAGGATGATGCAATTGGTCTTCGACAAATTGTCGAACGTGATCGGATGTACGAACAATGAGGTCTTAGAGAACGTAGCAACGACGCCGACCAACACCGACGTCGAAGGAGATGAACGCCGAGATGCTGATATCCATCGTTAGTACCGTGTCATGGCTCAAATAAGCGTAGAACTCACTCGATGTTACCTTTCCTTCGCTCGGCCACGTCGATCGCTGCTGCAGCCATGATAATTCCGCGTACTGTTGAACGATAAAGGCACGGGACGATGCGGGGAATTGTACTGGAAAGGTTTGAGTAGGAAGGAACGCGAAAGTCAAGTCTGCCAGCAGCTTTGATTCGTGGACCAATGGCTGTTGTTTGCGGCGAAAGCGAACGGAAGAAGGTCTGACCTGGGCGGATCAACGCGACTGTGTTTGAGGTACAGCAGCCCACCTCGCGGGATGCACACCTCTTATGTGAAGTGCGATCTTGCACGATCGAAGCATCTGCGACATGATCCGTCCGAGCATTGGCCGTGTCTCTATAGCGCACGAGCACTGTGCGGTCGCGTTCCAGCACAGGACGGAGTGTCTCTCCTTGTGCACCCTGAGTCTTGATCCGCCGCGGATGCTCTAGCGTGGAAATTACACTGGCTGATATATGAGCGCTTTGTATCTCGTTATGTGGGCTGTAAACACGGGCGTGTTCGCCCTCCATACAGCAGCGGTCGTCTCCAGCGGCGGTCGTCTCTAGTCATAGCCTCAATCACTTTGCCAAAGTTGCCGCTAGCAGCCGCTACGTTGCGCTGACTTCGTCTCATCCTATGTCCATGGCATCTGGGTCATGGTCCTCAACGTCACCCTCATATCCATTGGTGTACCCGTGCGCAGTCTCGGCATCATGCATCTCCTGACTCTGCCCATACTTCCTCACCATGTCTTCATACCTCGCTGTCTCTGCAGCCTTTTGCCTAGCCCTCTGTCTCGCCTCAAGGATCGCGCGGCGCACAGAATCATGACCTTCGTCCTTCGTCAGTGACTTGGGCACATCGTATAGAACAAGCTGCTGTGCCTCGTGGTTGTCTGCTGAGTCTCGTAGACCTGTGAGCACTTGCTGTGGGATCCGCGAGAAGTGTTTCTCAATGTCTGGAAGGAAGATGAGACGCTCTTCGGGCTCGTGAGACTCGACGTCGGCAAGCTCAGCGTCGATGTCGTGTACGTAAACGCGGTTCGGAGTGTCATCGACGCTCATGGAGTCATCCGAACTAGTCGGCGGTCGTCCAGATTGTGCTTCATTGGCGTTGGTCTGCGTAATTGCGGTAGTGGGAGCAGTGAGGTAGTAGTTGCCGTTGCTGTGTACGCTATTGTTGCCCGACTCTGTAAGATAGTATAAGCATAACGATCTTCACAGATCAATATCCCTCACGTGCTCACCAAGGCTCAGTAGGTGCAGTCGTTTGAGGAATCTTTGATCGTCGCTGAGACTCTCATCGGCCATGCGCTTCACTCCCCGCTTCGTCGACTCTCCTTCTCCTGCCATTTCCCCCAACATCATCTTCCATCACGACAACACGCACACTGATGCACAGCACATGCACCACTAGAACATAGACTTGAACTTGGTAAGTTGTGAGACGTGAAGTGAAGTTGAGATCGGCGGCGTGGCGGCAGCAGCAGCGGTAGCAAGGGCGGGCGTGTGGAGGAGTCACGCACCACGACTCACAGCTCGAGGACTGAACATTTTGCGCGAAACACCACAGCACTCCGGTCGCACATCTGGCACCATCTATAGACCGCTGCTATTTCGTGCGCATAGCACACTAACACAGCAGACACGCACAATGGGCTCCCATGCCACAGACGAGCCCCAATGGACGGCCCAAAAAGTCCGCTCGACTTTCCTCGAGTTCTTCGAAAAGAATGGCCATACGATCGTCCCGTCTGGCTCAGTAGTGCCGCTTTCAGATCCAACGCTTCTCTTCACAAATGCCGGAATGAACCAGTTCAAGTCTATCTTCCTTGGAACGGTTGACCCGGACTCAGATTTCGCCAAGCTCAAGCGTGCAGTCGACTCACAGAAGTGCATTCGTGCTGGCGGCAAGCACAATGATCTCGATGATGTCGGCAAAGATAGCTATCATCACACGTTCTTCGAGATGTTGGGGAATTGGTCATTCGGGGACTACTTCAAGAAGGAAGCCATTGCATTCTCGTGGGAGCTCCTGACGAAGGTGTACGGTCTTGAGCCTGATCGCATGTACGTGACTTACTTCGAGGGCAAAGCAGACGTTGGTCTGGAGCCCGATCTGGAAGCCAAGGAGCTGTGGAAGTCTGTCGGCGTTGCAGACGACCATATCCTGCCCGGTGACATGAAAGACAACTTCTGGGAGATGGGCGACCAGGGACCTTGCGGACCTTGCTCTGAGATTCACTACGACCGCATTGGTGGACGGAACGCTGCACATCTGGTCAACCAGGACGATCCCAATGTGCTGGAGATCTGGAACAACGTCTTCATCCAATACAACCGAGAACCCGACAAGTCATTGAAGCCACTACCAAGCAAGCACGTCGATACAGGCATGGGTTTTGAGCGGTTAGTGTCGGTGCTGCAAGACAAGCTCTCGAATTACGATACAGATGTCTTCACACCCCTTTTCAAAGCTGTGCAGGACATCACTGGCGCACGGGAGTACAGTGGCAAATTCGGCGAGGACGACGTAGACGGCATAGATACCGCATACCGCGTTGTCGCAGATCACGTACGATTACTCACGTTCGCCATCTCGGACGGGGGCGTACCCAACAACGTCGGTCGAGGGTACGTGGTGCGGAGAGTGCTGAGACGAGGCGCTCGATACGCTCGCAAGTACTTTAAGACAGAGATCGGGGGGTTTTTCTCGAAACTTGTGCCCACACTGGTGAACCAGATGGGCGACATGTTCCCCGAGATCAAGAAGAAGGAGCTGGACGTCAAGGAGATCCTGGACGAAGAGGAACTGTCTTTCGCAAAGACGCTCGATCGAGGTGAAGTGATGTTCGAGAAGTACGCAGAGCAATGCAAGCAGCGAGACTCAAAAGAGCTGTCTGGGGCCGATGTGTGGCGACTGTACGACACATACGGATTTCCAGTCGATCTCACGAAGCTCATGGCTGAGGAGCGTGGACTTAGTATCGATGACGACGCAGTCCACGAGGCACAGGAGAAGGCCCGTGAAGCCAGCAAAGGGGAGAAGAAGTCTGCTGCTGAGCTCGTGAAGTTCAGTGTACACGACATCAACACAATCGAGAACATGGAGGACGTAACGAAGACAGACGACTCTTCAAAGTTCCTACGAGAGAATGTGAACGGCACAGTGAAGGCGATCTTCCATGGTGGCAAATTCCTGCAGTCAACAGCCGATGTGCCAAAGGGCGAGCAGCTAGGCATAGTCCTCGACAAGACATGCTTCTACGCAGAACAGGGCGGTCAGGAGTTCGACATGGGACGCATCTTGATCGACGGTGAAGCTGAGATCGACGTGCAGAACGTCCAAGTCTACGCTGGCTACGTCCTCCACACTGGCTTCATGAGCTACGGCGCACTGAAGACTGGCGACAATGTCCTCTGTCAGTACGACGAGCTACGGCGGCAACCCATTCGCAATAACCACACGGGAACACACATCCTCAACTTCGCTCTCCGGGAAGTCCTGGGTGAAGACGTCAATCAGCGCGGCTCCCTTGTCGCACCCGAGAAACTCCGCTTCGACTTCAGCCACAAAGCAGGCTGCTCCGACGGGGAGCTCGAGAAGATTGAAGAGATCAGCACAAGCTACATCCGCCAAAATAGCGAAGTCTACTCCACCGACGTCTCACTCGCGACAGCCCGGAACATCGAAGGCGTACGCGCTGTCTTCGGCGAGACATACCCCGACCCTGTCCGTGTCGTCAGCATCGGCGTGCCAGTTGAAGAACTCCTCGAAGACACCACGCGCAAGGAATGGCGCAGTGTCTCAGTCGAGTTCTGCGGCGGCACTCACGTCAAGAACACGAGCGAGATCAAAGATCTTGTCGTAGTGGAGGAAAGCGGCATCGCCAAGGGTATCCGCCGCATCATCGCTTTCACCGGCGCCGCAGCCCACGAAGTCCAGCGTATCGCCGGCGAGTGGGACGAGAAGTTCACGAGGCTCGAAGCCCAAGCCTACACGCCTGAGAAAGAAGCCAAGACGAAGGAGTACCAGCACGCCCTCAATAGCCTTGAGATCTCCGCTTTGGCTAAGACGAAACTCCGCGATCGTGTCTCAAAGATCGTGAAAGCCAATATGGAGCACCAGAAGACCGCGCAGAAGGCCGAGAACAAGGCTCTCACAGATGCCGTCACCGCACATTTCACTCAGCACCCCGACGCCAAGTCATTCATCACATCTCATCCCGTCTCCGCTGGCTCCAAAGCTATCCAAGAGACTCTCAAGCTTGTCTCTTCGAAGCAGAAGGATAAGAACGTGTACATCGTCGGTGCTTCTGCTGACGGAAAGGTGGTGCACGGCTGTTTCGTTTCTTCGGAGGCGCAGGCCAAGGGTGCGGATGCTGGGAAGTGGAGCACTACTGTGGCTGGCGTTGTCGGTGGCAAGGCTGGCGGCAAGGGCGCGACCAGCTTTGGGCAGGGAACGGAGGCGGAGAAGGTTGATGAGGGGGTGGAGGCTGCTAGGAAGTATCTTGAGGGGTTGGGGTTGTGAATGATGATGCCTTCTGCTGCAAATGAACGAAGACGGATTTGAGGCAGAGCTGTGCAGCGCTCACTCACGCGCGGATACCTGGTCGTCGAGGCAGAGGCCAAGGGTACGACGCAAGTTGAGCGATGTATGTTAGTGAAGCATGATTCGGTCAGACTGCGTGTATCGCGAGAGGGATTGGCGAATCATAGAAGCACAGGCGCAAGACAGATCAGAGTGAAAAGGACGAGCCGACAGCCTGAATGGTCCGTCCGTTCGATGTTGCTCGCTGTCTCGTAACGCAGCCGGTGTCGCTAGATGCATATATATGTCGTGCAAAGAATGTCACTCTCGTCCCATCCACCTCCTTCAACTTACACGCCCAACGGGTTACCCGCTGAACCCTTTCCAGCGCTCCTCGTCCCAGAGTTCGGGTACTTCCCGCCGGGCATCGCACCCTGGCTAGAGCCCATGCCTGACATACCCAACGGGTTCCCAGCCGTGCTGACTCTCGGTCCTCCAGCTCCAACCATGTCTTTCACATTATTGCCGTAGCCTGCTACACCTTGGCCCCAGTAGCGGGTTGTGTTCGTTACACTGGAAAGTAAATCAGCAAGCATCTTCGAGAGCGTTCATGTAGCTGAGAAACTCACCTTCCACCAATACCCTGCCCAACAGAGTTCACAGCATTCCCCACACTGTTCACTAGCCCTCCAGCGTAATCACCCACACCCGCTACTCTCGACTGCACCATCCGATTGATCCAGTTCCCTGCTTGCGGCGCCTCAGGCGCTTTAGGGGCAGCTGGCTTCGCTGCGGGCTTCGCTGCGGGTGTCCGGACGGGGGCTTTGGAGACTGGAGCTTTCGCTGCTGGAGCTCTGGAGGCGACAGTAGGTGGGATGGGCTTTCTCGTTGCTTGGGAGGGTTTGACAGCTGCGGGGATGGGTTTGCGAGTTGCGGCGGGGGCTGATGGACGAGAGGTGGGTGGGATGGGCTTCTTGGTTGGGCGGGTGGTGGACATGATGGTGATGGAGATGGGTTTGTTCGGGGTATGGCTTGTACGTATCTTCGAAATTGTGGGAATTAGAAATATTTTACTTACACTGGGTCTACAAGGACATTTGGACTACACATATCCTGCTGCGGCCCTGTTGTTGTGCTCGTTGGAGCTGCAGGGTCGGTGGAGTGGCGCACGTAAAGCTACGTCACATGCGGCATAGCTGGAGGCATGATCCCTGTCCCGTCATCCCGTAAGCTAAGCCAAACCGAGCCCTTGGGACTTGTCTGGACTGCAGGTCAAATATGAGCTGGACATCGACTACTCAAAATGCAATATTTTGACCACTGAACGGACGAAACACTTAGGGACCTAGTACGACGAAGTTTCCACTCACTACGGCTGCCTGGATCTACTACATGGATTCACCGCCTCCCCTGGGCCCAGGACCGGAATAGGACTTCGTTTGAGGAAGGAGCCCATCAATTCTTCTGGGAGCGGTCAGGACTCGTCCAGAGTAGTCGGGATGCCGAAGTCGTCAAGCACGTGACAGCTGTTATAGCTGCACCAGCGCGAGTTGGTGAGATTGGCTCGTGATAGAGCACTCGCGGTAAGTCATGGAGTCCTCCTCATCACTTGCGTCGTTTCACTCGCTTCATTTATTTTCACAATCACAACACCGATCGACGACGAGGTCGATGTGTGAGCGAGATGCATTGGCGGTGGTGGCGAGGCACGATTCCTTGATCGGCGGCACTTTGATCGATGATACTGACTATGAACAGGAGAGAGAGCGAGGGAGAAGGCGAGGCGTGAGTGGGAGAAGAAGAACGAACAAGGTTTGTGAACTCCTTCCTCTTGTGCGTGAAAGGCGACTCGACGATGGCAGCGGTGATGGCAGCAGCAAATCAGCAGTGACCGATGGACCAATTGACCTGCGATCGTCTGTTGGACGATGAAAGGGCGATCGGTGTGGTCTTGTGCTATGATGCATCCTTTGACTACAGTGGCCGAGAGACTACAGCGCTGGCGAGAGGCGGACATCGGTTGACAGGCGATACTTCTCAACCGCCGCTGGTCGCCAATGTAGCGACGACGATCAATGGTTGCAGCTATGCCTACAATTGCAACAAGATGCTTTCGAAGCAAGATGAGCGCTCCTTATCGGCGTAGTGGCATTTGGAACGTCACATCTAACAATAGCCCTCGTAATAGCCCCAGGGCCATTGTGTCTGTTCCAGCACTATGGAAGCTCTTGCGGCAATGCTGCGTCAATGTAACGCCTACTAAACTGACATTTCGCAGGACCTCACGGCTGGATACCTGACGACATCTCGGAGGGCTTTCGCGATAAGCTAATCGCAGCTGGGCTGAGGAAGATCCACAAACCGCAGCCACAGTACAAAGGGCCTGTTGATGGTTTCGAGAGTTGGTTCGACAACGTACACGACCACGTGCCGCGGGTGCTACCGAGCCACCGTTTGTCGACCGTGCACGAGGGAGAGTCATCCAGACGCGCACCATCACCTTCACCCGAACGGCGACGCACTTACGTCTCCAACTCCCCCACTCGATCGACGATGGACACATCATTCCTCATCCCCGGTGGACCGGATCGCCGCAAGCAGATACAAGATGCAAAAGACATGGCTCAGATCGTCGCACGCAATGCAGAGCGTCACAATACGCCACTACCGCCGTACCAGTTCCTCGAGCTGATCGGTAAGGGATCGTTCGGTCGTGTCTACAAGTGGTAAGTGAAGTCAAGCGGGCTCAGATCTGCGCTCATACTGACACGTCTGCTAGTCTGGAAAGATCCACCTCTACCTTGGTAGCGGTCAAGATAGTCAATATTGACGACATGGACTTCACAATGCCATTGGAGCAGCGTGATGAGACTGTGAAAGATTTCCGCAAGGAAGTCACGATCCTCAAGCAATTGAAAGACAGCGGGGCTCGAAACGTCAACCTCATTCACGACGCTTTCGACTTGCACTCACAGCTATGGATCATCAGCGACTACTGTACTGGTGGAAGTGTCCGGACTCTAATGCGCGCCAGCACAAACGGCGGCCTCGACGAGCGCTTCATTATCCCGATCGCCCGCGAACTGGCTGTGGCGATGAAGTGTGTGCATGACATCGATGTCATTCACCGTGATATCAAATGTACAAACGTCTATATCACTGAAGAAGGGCAGATTCAGCTGGGAGATTTCGGCATTGTCGGCATCGTGGAAGATAACAGCAAGTCCAAGCGGACGACCATCATCGGGACACCATGGTATATGCCGAAGGAGATGCACGTCGAGGATGATTCTGTTGCCGGAGGTTACGGTAAAGAGATAGACATCTGGTCATTCGGCTGCACAGTCTACGAAATGGCCACTGGCATGGTACCGAATCAGCAAGTACCCATGGAGATGCTTGCTTCGGTACTCGAACATGCACCGCGCCTCGAAGACGGCAGCTACTCAGACGGACTTCGTGACTTCGTGGCGTTCTGCTTGAACAGCGATCCTCGTGCTCGTCCAGTAGCTGAGCAAGTAATGAGCCACCCGTACATTGCCGGCACAGAGGCGCAGTATCCTACAAGGCGTCTGGTTGCTCTCATTGAGCGCTATGCCGCTTGGGAGTACAAGGGTGGACAGAGGACTTCTCTTTGCAATCCCGGTGGTGCGGCCGCGCCTTTGAGCGCAGCGGCTATCGACACTGCAGAGCAGGAAGAGACAGATGACTGGAACTTCAGCACATCAGACACGTTTCGTAGTGACTTCAACAGACGTTACAGTCAGATGACCTACAGCGATCAGAGCTCAGCGTACGGCGACCACGGCTCACACTTTGACGCACCTGCTGGGGCTGGCTTGCCGCCACTGAATACGAAGGATCTCACTATCGCAGAGCGTATTCAACTCGAGCATGCCGACAAGAGTGCGACCCGTGGCGAAGTGTCCCTTGACCGCCTATGGAACCCTCAATCAGCTGGCTACGAGCTCAATACACCAGTCGACATGCGGCAGCCAGAGGTTGCAAAGGTGTCAGATCTGCCTCTGCGCAACATCAGCGTGCCTCCTGCTGCTTCGCGCGAGAGCTCGATCATGATTGACTTGGACGCAAGCCCCACCCTCGATGCTCCGAAGTTCAACTTTGACTTCGATGAGATGCCCACGCTAAAGGCCAAGGCCCGCCAGGGCAGTACCTTCAACGACGATGAGGAGGAACCAGGATACCACTATGGTCAAGGCGACGCTGATGCTGCCAAGCGTGCTACAAAGGATTGGACTTTTCCCTCAAGTAGTGCGGCTAGCAAAGCGGCTGCACACCCAAAGCGTGCCACGATGGAGTGGTCATTTGCCAGCGCAGAGCCTGCGGAACCCGAAGACACTGACACAATCATGAACTTACCGCCTGTTGGTGGCAGCGGCGCGACTGCTCCTGGCTTTCGTCCGCAGCTCAAGCATACGGCTACCGTACCGCTCGGCCAGTTCGGGGATTACTTACACGACTCTCAGCCGGACGCGCGTATTGCCGGACACTCGACGACTAACTCGCCCATCAGGAACTCGGTCGGATCTATGATCGACCTCGATGATGCCCTAGATGACCCGTCAGAGATCGTCAGACCATCAACTGCTAGTTCTGCAACCGACACGACCAGCTCATACGAGACTTCTGGCAACCCGTTCGATCTCGAAGATGACCCTGAATTGATGGAGCAAGATCGCAACCGCTACTCTGCCCACAGGCAGTGGCAGTCAGACGGTGGCGTCAGCAACGGCAGTAGAGTCAGCCTCCGCAACATGGCGATGCACAACCGCGGCAGTAGTCTCATGACGCCAGAAGTGGACGCTGCTCGCCGTAGTCAGGTCCCTGCACGCGCCGAGGACGTCTTTGGCTACGAATCAGACCAATCTTATGAGGAGGCGCATCGTGAACCCTTCCACGGTGCGGTGCCGTACACTGCTCCTCTTGGGAACAACAACGGCAACTGGCCTGGCTTCGACTCCAACAATGATGATATGAGCCCAGCTTACAGCACCATCAGCGTGCCTGAGCTGGGTGATCCGAACTTCCCGGGCTCTGATCGCACACGCACTAACGGTGCTTCCTCTTACCTCCCTCTGTCAGCGACGACCAATCAACCTCGCAACGGCGCGAACGGCAATACAGCTTCTACGCGCGGCCAGCCACTCACGTTCCCCGATATAGCTCCTCCCAGCTTTGCTGCGCTCGACGAGAACGCTTCGCCAGAGACCCTCGCTGCTGAGCTCGACCGGATACTTGGCGACTTGGGCGACTCGTTGGAGGCGATTGGGAAGGCTTTGCAAGGTGCGATGGGCTTGAATGAGGATGAGGGGAATGGCTATGAGTTCGGCCATCGCTACAGGACTAGTGATGAGAGCGGATTCGAGAGCACGACTAGCAGCTTCGACGTAAGGAGCGGAGACGAGGATGGCAGGTGAAGAGATGGTGTAACATTATGACGGGTGTTCTTGGGGCTCTTGGGAGTGGCAGCATCAGGTGGGTGCATCTTGGATAGCCCATTTGGGGGCTTTCAGCGAGGCGTTTGAGCGGGCATGGCATTGCATTGCAGTGGGAGGGTCCACTGCTAGGTTGACGGCCGATTGCTCGAGGGCTGATGGGTCGAATATGCACGTAAGTCCTGCGAAATGCGGGCAATGGGGCATGCCTGTAAGATAGAAGAGCGACCGAAAGGCATCCTTCGGGGTGGTCTAGTACGCGCTCGCAATAGGTGCCCAATGAGTTGCAGCAGCTTTCTGCTTCTGATTACTGCTGTGCTCGTGACCATCACGCTCGCATGGCCAGCTGAGTCTCTGCAATACGCATCTCGCCTCTGTTAATATGTGACTACCGTGCATGTGGCGCTGCGCACATGAGCATACGCCAGTTTGCTCGAGCTTATGTCCAAGTCTGAACTAGATCGCTCACTGACGCAACCCCGCTATCTCACTCAGCCAAGCTCTCCACCCCCCACCACTGCCAAGCAAATCGTCCCTCTATCCAACCGGCTCACTGTCTCACCACTGTCGTCGCGATGGCGGAGCGATCCACAACCCCACTCTCCAAACCCGATCCCCTCGCGCTCCCCTCCCCCGACACCCTCCGCCAAATCGAAGCTAAGCAAAATGCCCGCGCCGCGGAGCTGCGCGAGCGGCGCAAACTCGCCCGCTCGGCAGCGAGTAATGACAGCACTACTAGCACGCAGAGGGGGAATGCAGAGCGCACGAAAGCCGCTGAGCTGATACAGCGGAATTATCGCGGTCATAGGACGCGGCGGGCGATGGAGGGAAGGGGGCTAGATGCTAGTACGCGCTGGATAGAAGCGCTGAAGGAAGCGAAGTATGCGAATGCTACGGCGCCGGTGTCGAGGGATGTGCATGCTTCAAGGAGTCCGCCGAACGGCCAAGCGAGGAGTAGGTGGAAACGGGTTGGTGCGATTGCGCAGAGGGCTGGGAGTGATGATACGAGTGACACCGAGGACTCCTCTGACGAGACGCGGGAGAAGCGGAGGAAAGAGAAGCGAGAGCGGGAACGTTATGCCAAGATCATGGGTCTGGATTACTTTCTTGAGATGGTGGATGTGAAGCATCGGTACGGGAGTAACCTCAGACGCTACCACGTGGAGTGGAAGAAGAGCGACACGAAGGAGAACTTTTTCTACTGGCTCGATGAAGGCGAAGGGAAGACGCTAGATTTAGAGGACAGACCGAGAAAGAGGTTGGATAGTGAGTTTGTGAGGTATCTAAGCAGGGAGGAGAGGACGAAGTATTTAATTCGGATTGATGGGGAGGGGAGGTTCGTGTTCGATAAGAATGGTGAGCTCGTCACTACGTCGATGGAGTACAGGGATAGCATAGACGGCATCGTGAGTATTGAGAGCAAGACGCCGACTTGGAGAGAAGTCATGACGGGGGAGAAAGAGGCTCCAAGGCCGGATACGGACGACGATTCGATCTCGGATCTGTCGAGTATTGGAACCGGGAAGCATGAGGATCAGTCGAAGTATAGCAACGAGGAGCTGCATGATGCGAAGGGGATCAAGAAGCTGGGGCATTTGAGCTCGGTGAATGTGATGAACCATTTGCTGAGGAAGACGACTAAGACAAATACTTGGATCTTTGTGGCGGATACGTCTTTTCGACTTTACTTGGGCATCAAGCAGTCCGGCGCCTTTCAGCACTCCTCGTTCCTGCATGGTGCGAGAGTCGCTGCAGCGGGTCTGATCAAGATCAAGCGTGGTCAGCTACGCAAGCTCTCTCCTCTCTCTGGACACTATGCCCCGCCAGTGAGAAACTTCCGCGAGTTCGTCCGCGCGCTCAAGGAGGCAGGTGCAGACATGAGTCGATGTAGCATCAGTCGCTCTTATGCCGTCCTCTTGGGTCTCGAGGGCTATCAAGGCGCCAAAAAGCACGTCAAACTAGCGGAGCAAAGCGTGAAGGACTTGATTAACCCCGAGGAGAAACGCAAGCGGGAGGAAGCAGAGAAGGACAAGAGCCAAAGTGCCGAGACCGAGAGAAGGGTCCTTGAGCAGAAGAGACTTGAAGACAGTCGTACGAGGTCATTTAGCTTGAGAGTGAAGAAGGGCCTGGGGCTTGTTGATGGTGTGGAGGAAGGAGAGGGCAGTAAGGAGACACAACAAGTCGACGCTAGCGCAACTCGGTAGTGAGCTGGAGAGTCAACTGCGTGTGCAGCGTTTCGAGTAATGAATGAATGAATGAGATGCATGATACTTAAAACATCTCCGGCTGGTCAGTGTGACAACGGTTCGTCAGCTGATCTTCCTCCGCTTCTCCACTGATCATCATCTTCAGTCACGCTCTCATCGGCTTGACCACGACCGCGATGTGCTGTGTCGCTATGTCTTCGAGATTCCAGACATCAACAGGTTCGCTTTCTCTCATTGCCATGGCCGAACAGAGACATAGTTGCTGGTGAGCTCATTATGGCACATGAGCGTTGAGATCGTTATAGAGAAAGACTTGGATCACCTGCAGCGACGTTGATATGCAGCCTCGAGTGTCTGAGTCTCCGAGTCGCCTCGTATATGGCGGCCGACATCACTTGTGACGAACCCCGGGTAGGTGCAGTACTAATATCAAAGCCACCATAGGAGTACCTCTCGAGCGAAGAGCTCCACTCATGACGAGCACGCAACACCTGCTGCGGATGCAGGTACACACCGCATCGCACCCGCACGCATGACATGAAGTCAGCATTGAGTTTCCATGTGCTTTCCCATCAAGGTCAGCAGAGTTCCGGCTTACGCGCGTCGTCAAGTTTTGGAGCTCGATCAAAGTTGCGGATGGCTTCGCGCGAGTTGGTGCCAACTTCGCCACAGCGAATTAGTACACTTGAGGTGGGGAACTTTAGACGAATGGTCTCATCGCACTTCTGCCACGATGGAGTGGTGCGCTGGATCGTGCGCAGACGATGTCGCAGATAGACCGTTGGAGACGATGAGGTGGTGCGCTATATCGATCCGGTAACGTCGCAGACAGATCTTCGAAAACGATGAGGTGGTGCGCTAGATCGTTCGTCCGAGGAGTGGAATGACGACTCGCGATTCCCACGCGCCACAGCTTTCGCGATAACCGGCGCAACGGTACCGTACTTACGAGCCACTGTCAAACGCTGGCTCGAACTTTCTGCGAGAGCTTTTCCAACTTCACCTCATCTCCCAGCTGTGGTTCGACAGGTCTATCACCGTATTTCAGGGACGTCTGAAGTCATATCTCCTGTACTGTGCATATGCACGAAGTGACAGGCATTCGACGGGACGAGGCTGAAGCCGGGGGTGGAGATTTGCAGAGAATCCTGGTCAGCTCTTGATCGTCGATGACATGCAGATGTGATTTGCGGTGCTGCCGGTTGCCGTGTTGGCTGGGTGTTTTGCGACGCGTCGAGTCTTGTGCCATTGATCTCCGAGGCTGTCTATGTAGGGAGTGCAGACAGACCTGCGTTGCAGTGAAGTGGCGGAGATAGAAGGTGACATCGCCTGCGAGATGAAGGATTCTTCGCTGACGCTCGGAACCATACTTTCCTCGAGATCGCGGCATGAAGTTCTGATGGCCACGTGTGTCTCTACAGTGGAAACATGACGTACCATGACAATCACCAGCCACCTTGTCACACGAAACCCCGTGCAACGGCAGAGGCCAAGCGTCGACGCATCGATCGGCGACACGCCCGCTGTCTGCAGCGCACCAGCCAGCGGCTCGTCGCATGGAGCTCTGCCATGAGTGGCGCGAGCTTGCGCCTTAACCACACGCTATTCGCTGCCGCTGCCAACTTCCCACAATGCCTCACCCGCACACCCATGTCCGTCCAGCTCCATCGCTGCAAATCCGCCTACGTCACGGCGCGATCGTCACGACAACCTGCGATGAGAACAGCGTCACCGCACCGGAGTCGTACTCCCTGCCCCGTGCCTGCGGGTCTGTAGAAAGAACCCGCATGTATATCCCTTCTGGCCCAGCTCGCAGCCACACTTCCCTACTCTGCCACTTTCCCCTTTCTCTCAGCTTTACCATCTTAAGCAAGAGCCAAAAAATAACACTGCTCACCCCATTGAACGATCTCCTTTACGTGTCCTGCGTTGTGCATGACCAGCAATTCTGATCAATACGCCTATTACTCCTTCCCTCCCACCCCCAACAGGCTTTCTCCTGCTACAAGCCGGAGAACTTCCCGTACTACCTCTTCCACTAAGCAAACCAGCAACATGGCGCCTTCCCCCGCCGCTGGTAAGGGAGCCTCGGCTGCGCCCAAGACACCCACAAAGCTTGGTCGCAAGCCCGAGAGCACACCCAAGAAGCTCGGGCAGCCATCTTCGAGCACACCCAAAGCTCCGGCAACGCCAAAGGCTCCCAGCGCCAAGAAGCCAGACACCAGCTCTGTCTCCAAGAAAGCTGGTGAGGCCGCACCCAAGGCCGAGTCTGCCAAGGAGACTGCCGAGGAGGCACCCAGCAAGGTCGAGATGAAGGATGATGACGAAGATGACGAAGAGCCCATGAGCAAGGTCTCCGAAGCCGGCAAGGACGGCGAGGAGCAGCTCGGCGAAGCCGCACCAGAGCCCGTGGGTGACGACG
>KZ111190.1:49989-91579 GCA_002077045.2 Rachicladosporium sp. CCFEE 5018
CATGAAGTTCTGATGGCCACGTGTGTCTCTACAGTGGAAACATGACGTACCATGACAATCACCAGCCACCTTGTCACACGAAACCCCGTGCAACGGCAGAGGCCAAGCGTCGACGCATCGATCGGCGACACGCCCGCTGTCTGCAGCGCACCGGCCAGCGGCTCGTCGCATGGAGCTCTGCCATGAGTGGCGCGAGCTTGCGCCTTAACCACACGCTATTCGCTGCCGCTGCCAACTTCCCACAATGCCTCACCCGCACACCCATGTCCGTCCAGCTCCATCGCTGCAAATCCGCCTACGTCACGGCGCGATCGTCACGACAACCTGCGATGAGAACAGCGTCACCGCACCGGAGTCGTACTCCCTGCCCGGTGCCTGCGGGTCTGTAGAAAGAACCCGCATGTATATCCCTTCTGGCCCAGCTCGCAGCCACACTTCCTTACTCTGCCACTTTCCCCTTTCTCTCAGCTTTACCATCTTCAGCAAGAGCCAAATAATACTGCTCACCCCATTGAACGATCTCCTTTACGTGTCCTGCGTTGTGCATGACCAGCAATTCTGATCAATACGCCTATTACTCCTTCCCTCCCACCCCCAACAGGCTGTCTCCTGCTACAAGCCGGAGAACTTCCCGTACCACCTCTTCCACTAAACAAACCAGCAACATGGCGCCTTCCCCCGCCGCTGGTAAGGGAGCCTCGGCTGCGCCCAAGACACCCACAAAGCTTGGTCGCAAGCCCGAGAGCACACCCAAGAAGCTCGGGCAGCCATCTTCGAGCACACCCAAAGCTCCGGCAACGCCAAAGGCTCCCAGCGCCAAGAAGCCAGACACCAGCTCTGTCTCCAAGAAAGCTGGTGAGGCCGCCCCCAAGGCCGAGTCTGCCAAGGAGACTGCCGAGGAGGCACCCAGCAAGGTCGAGATGAAGGATGACGACGAAGATGACGAAGAGCCCATGAGCAAGGTCTCCGAAGCCGGCAAGGACGGCGAGGAGCAGCTCGGCGAAGCCGCACCAGAGCCCGTGGGTGACGACGAAGACGATGATGCCGTAGGCGGTGCCACCGAGAAGGCCGAAGAGGCCACTGATGAGGCTGAGGAAGCCGCTGATGACGACGATGTGGCTGACGACGCTACCCAGAAGGCTGGCCAAATTGGCGAGTCCGCTGACGAGGGCGCCGAGGAGACGGCTGACGAGACTGCCGACGATGCCACTGAGGAGGCGGACGAGGGTAAGCAAGATCAGAGCTCCGGCGGCGGTCTGTTGTCAAGTGCTAAAGGATTAGCAGGCAAGGCTTCCGGGCTCGCCGGGAACGCTCCCAAGGACGCCTCCAAGGCTGCCGGTGACGCCAAGGAGAAGACCGAGGAGACTGCCGAAGACGCCGAGGATGCTGCCGAAGAGACTGCCGACGAGGGTCAGAAGGTAGCTGGCGAGACCACCGACGAGGCTGGCGAAGCCGCTGAGGGCGCCGAAGACGAGACCGAAGGCGCCACTGAGGATGCCGAGGATGCCACTGATGGTGTCGACGGTGAGGAGGGTGAGGAGGCCGTCGAGGGCGCCAAAGCCGAGACCGAGGATGCCGCTGAGGGCGCTGAGGATGAGGCCGAGGAGGGCGCTGAAGATGCCGAGGAGGGTGCCGAGGGTGCCGTCAACGGCGTCAAGGGGGGCGCTGAAGACGGTGCCGAGACCGCCGAAGAGGGCGCCGAGGCAGCTGATGGCGAGGCTGGTGAAGCCGCCGAGGGTGCTGAGGATGAGGCCGATGGCAAGCCGAAGGAGCTCCCTCTCGACCTCGCCAAGCTCAAGGGTCTTGAGGTCAAGGCTGATGGCACTGTCGAAGACGCCGAGGGCAACCAAGTCGCTAAGCTCGCTGAGGGTGACGCTGAAGACCTTGAGGGCTACCCCATCGGCGACAACGGTGAGATCCTTGATGATGATGGAGATCTCGTTGGCCGTGTCGAGCTCCTTCCCGAAGAGATCAAGCGCCAGCTCCAAGAGAAGCGCGACGCTGGCGAAGAGCTTCCCGCTGAGGCTGACGAGTACCTCGGTGCCGAGGATGGTGAGGAAGGCGAGGAGGGTGAAGATGGCGAGGAGGCCGAGGAGGAGGACACCGGTCTCCCACCCCTCAGCATTCTCGAGGGTCTCACCTGCCAAGTCGACGGCCTCATCTACGACTCCGAGGGCAACACCGTTGGCAAGGTTGTCGATGGCGACCCAGAGGAACTCCAGAACGCTACTCTCAATGACCAGGGCGAGTTCATTGATGAGGAGGGCAACGTTGTTGGCCACGCCGACATCCACGAGGAGGCTGCCGAGCTCGTCGAGCAGGGCATCTATGAGTCGGCTAAGGCTCCTGTCGGCGACGACGAGGAGGCCGAAGAAGGCGATGAGGAGGCTGCCGAAGATGGCGAAGAGGCTGGCGAGGGCGAAGCCGAGGGCATTGAGGATGAGCTCCCTGGCATCGAGGCTCTCGAAGGCAAGGAGCTGAACGAGTCTGGCGAGGTCGTGGACGAGAACGGCGAAGTTCTTGCCAAGATCGAGGACGAGGAGATCCTCCAGAAGATTGCTGATGGCGAGATCGACCCGGCTACTCTCACTATCAACGAAGAGGGTCAAGTCGTCGACGAGGAGGGCAATGTCCTCGGTGGCATGGAGCTCGAGGAGGGTGCTGCCGAGAAGCTCGGCAAAATCGCCCCTACCTACGACATCCGTATCTTGGAGGGCCGCAAGGTCAACAAGAAGGGCAAGATCATCGATGACGATGGTGAGGAGATTGGTCAACTCACAGAGGGTGACCCAGCCAAGTGCACGGGCAAGAAGGTCAACGACAAGGGTGAGGTCCTTGACAAGAACGGAGAAGTCATCGGCAAGGTCGGCATCACCGAGGGTGAGGCCGCAGAGACCGCCACCAAGGACCTGCTCACTGAGCTTGGCGAGATCGAGCCAGAAGAGGAGGAAGCTGCCGAGGAGGAGCCAGCGCTGCCTGGCCTGGACACTCTCGAGGGCTTGAAGGTCAACAAGAAGGGTCAAGTCCTTAACGAGGACGGCGAGCCAATTGGCGAGCTGACCGAGGGTGACTTGACTGCCTGCGCTGGTCGCAAGATCAACGACAAGGGTGAGGTCTTGGACAAGGACGGCAACGTCATCGGCAAGGTCAACACCTTGCCTGCACCAGGTGAGGATGGTGAGGAGGAAACTCCCGAGGAGGAGCAGCAGGCACCTGGCCTCGATGTCCTTGACGGCCTCAAGCTCAACAAGAACGGCCAAGTCCTTGATGAGAATGGAGACCCGATCGGTGAGCTCACCGAGGGCGAGATCACTCAGTGCGCTGGCCGCAAGGTCAATAACAAGGGTGAGATCCTCGACGATGAAGGAAACGTCATCGGCAAGGTGCAGACCATCTCGCCGCCAGGTGAGGAGGAGGAAGAGGAGGGTGATCAGCTCCCGCCTCTAGCGGTGCTCGAGGGCCTGACCTGCAACAAGGCTGGCAAGATCATCGACTCGAACGGTGTGATTGTTGGTGAGCTTGTTGAGGGCGACGCGAAGAAGTTGGCCAAGTCTGGCATCACCTCCGACGCTGAGGGTCAATTCTGGGACAACAAGGGTCATGTCATCGGCCGTGCGCAGACTGTCGCTGTCGAGGACGCTGAGGAGGAGTCACCATTCGCCGGTCTCGAAGGGCTGAAGGTCATCGAGGATGGCTGGGTTGCTGATGAGAATGGCAACGTTGTGGGTCAAGTCACGGAGGGTGATCCCAAGAAGCTTGTTGGCCGCAGCGTTGACGAGGACGGCGATATCATCGACAAGAAGGGTTCAGTGGTCGGTCACGCTGAGCGCTACGAGCCTGAGGAGGAGGCTGAGGCTGAAGCAGCTGACCTCTCCTTCCTCCAAGGCAAGGTCGTGAACAAGGCCGGTCTCATCATCGGCGACGATGGTGTTCCAGTTGCACGCCTTTCTGAGGGCAGCGCGAAGGATCTCGCTGGCAAGAAGGTCGATGACCAAGGCCAAATCTGGAACGACGCAGGCAAGGTCATCGGCCGTGTCGAGCTGATCCCAGAGGAGGAGCGTGAGCGCCCCGAGGGCGAGTTCGCTGGCCTCGAGGGTCTCCGTGTCATCGAGGATGGCAAGGTGGCTGACGAGCACGACAACGTAGTGGGTGAGGTCGTTGAGGGCAACCCCAAGCGTCTCATCGGCATGGCCGTGGATGAGGATGGTGACATCCTCGACAAATACGGCAACACCAAGGGCCATGCCCAGCGTCTGCCAGAAGAGGAAGAGGCAGTTGTTGACAACAGCATCCTCGATGGCAAGACGCTGAACAAGAAGGGCTACGTTGTCGACGACGAGGGCCGTGCTTTCGGTATCCTTGTTGAGGGCAACTCCAAGGAGCTCGCTGGCCGCAAGTGCGACGAGAACGGCTACGTCTACGGCGACACCGGCAAGGTCGCTGGTCGCTGCGAGGTCCTTCCGGAGGACCAGCGCACGTTCAAAGAAGAGGGCCCCTTCGAGGGTATCGAGGGCCTCCGCGTCGTCAAGGGCGGCAAGGTCGAGGACATCGATGGCAACGTCCGCGGTGAGATCGTCGAGGGCAATCCCAAGCGTCTTGTCGGGATGGCTGTCGACGAGGATGGTGACATTCTGGACAAGAACGGCAACGTCAAAGGACATGCTGAGCCGCTTGATGAAGAGGACCCAGAGGCACCAGATCTCTCGATGCTCGCTGGCACCACCATCAACAAGGCTGGTTACGCTGTCGATGGCAACGGCCGCAAGGTCGGTCGCCTCGTCGAGGGCGATCCATCCACCATGATCGGCAAGAAAGTCGATGGTGAAGGCCAGGTGTGGGATAACGCCGGCAACGTTGTCGGTCGCTGCGAGGTCATCCACGGTGAGGACACTAAGGAAGACGGACCCTTCGCTGGGTTCGAGAACCTTGAGATCAACAAGGATGGCACTGTCACCACACAAGCTGGAGACATCATCGGTCGCATCACTGAGGGTGATGTGAAGAAGCTCCTGGGTCACCGTCCTGATGCTGACGGAGACATCCTCGACACCAACGGCAACGTCATTGGTAAGGCCGAGCGATGGGAGCCTGAGGATGAGGAAGACAACCGCCCTATCAACCCCATGAAGGGCATGCGTGTCAACAAGGAGGGTGAGGTCCGTGATGAGAACGGTGACCTTGTTGGCCGCCTCACAGATGGCAACCTCGGTCACTGCGTTGGCCAAGTCATCGACGAGAACGGCAACGTTGTCGATTACGATGGCAACAAGATCGGTGAGGTCACTCTCCTCGAGAACATCGCAGATGACTTCGAGGGTCCCACCGAGGAGGAGCTCGAGGAGGCCCGCAAGCGCGATGAGGAGCGCGAGGTTGCCGAGAAGATGAACGGCATCTGTGTGCAGACCCTCGAGCGCATGCAGCCCATTTGCAAGCAGATCCGCGAGCATATGGAGCGCGCCGACCGCACGCCCAAGGACGAGCTCGACGAGGACGAGCTTGTCAACCAGGTCAAGCCTCTCATCGAGGAGGGTGGTCGCATTCTGCAAGAGTGCAACGGCTCGCTTCGTGGTCTCGACCCCGATGGACACATCGCCGCGCAGGCCAAGGGTCGCGCTGGCACGAAGGAGGCCACGCCCGAGGAGTACCAGCTTGCTGAGAACCTCAAGGAGCTCACCACGACTGTCGTCACGACCATTGATGATGCCAAGAAGAAGCTCAACGACATGCCGCAGGCGAAGAAGAAGCTCAACCCGCTTTGGGGCTTGCTCACTCAGCCGTTGTTCCAGATCTTGGCTGCTGTTGGCTTGCTGTTGGCAGGTGTGCTCGGCTTGGTCGGCCAGCTGCTCAACGGTCTCGGTCTTGGTGGTCTTGTCAACGGCCTGCTCGGTGGTCTTGGTGTTAACAAGCTGCTCTCTGCTGTCGGTCTCAAGGATGACGACAAGAAGGGTAAGGGCAAGGGTAAGAGCGCGCTCTCCAGCTTGCCTGTTGTTGGTGGTATGCTCGGCGGTGGCAAGTAGGCCAGGGACGTATTGAAGGTGGTCGACAGGACGGGATGATCTGATGACGGGTGTACAGTATCCTTGACTTGACGGAGCTCTCAGATGTTGGAAAAGCGGGATGGCGTTAGCGGTCTGAGCGATTTATTCCATAGTAATGCTTTGCATGTATATTAGTGGTAGTAGTTTGCACTTCAAGCACATTCAACTCAATCATTGTGCCAATACCACCTCTCCAGCTGGTGATGACTTCCCTGACATTGCCGTCCTCGTCATCATTCTCCGTCTACAGCCTCACAGTCCTCGGCGTACGTGTTCGAGCCCGCGAAAATAACGATCGCGTCAACGACAATGCAGTGGAAGACAAGGACCTTGAAAAGAAGGAGAAAATGAAGTCGAGAGCGACTTGTCACCACAAAGTGCAGGCAGGTACGACTTCTACATCTTCGTGACGGCAGGCGCATCCAATGTGACCCGACCGAATCACCATTTGAGCCTCTCACTCAGTTACTTCACCTACATCACGCCAACTTACGAAGCGTCCGACGCGTGGTTTATGACACTGAATGACCCAAGATTGATACGGCTTCCATGTCTTGTTCGAGTAGATGTATGGTCATGCTACTATGTTGATGCTGTTCTACCCGACGACTGTAATCAGTATGCCCTAGCGCCACAAATAATGCTACCACCCTCCAACGCCTCGCTGTCATCCTACTCATGCAAACCCACCATCCAAATCACTCAAAAGACATACTAACCTCCTTCTCCGTCCCAAACTCCTCCTCATCCGCCCAAGGATTATGACCTAGAGGCTTGACTGCAGGCGCCGCACTCGCATCTGTGTTGGGCTTCGGCGGCGTGTGCAAAATCGAAGGTACAGGCGTTGTAGCTCGTGAGCTCAGAGACGGGCGGTCCGGCGTCGGGAAGCGTGAGGGCGGGAGATCAAGGGAAGGCTTCAGACTCGGGCTACCCGTCTGACCGCTATGATCATGACCGTTGACTGCCGTTGAGGTAGCTGGAGGATCGAGCGGTGCGGGTGATGGGCCGCGCTGCGGTGTTGCGTTCGCTGAGTGCGAGGGCCCAGCTTCAGCGCCAAAACTCTTCACCTGCCTCAACGGCACAAACGCGCCATTCTCCTCGCCACTCCGTCTCGGGGTCTCGATTCGCATAGGCGGTAGGGTGCTCTCAATCTCCCTGACCTGCAAGTGTGCTTTGATCTCCTCCAAGTCCTCGGGGTTCTTTGTAGCCAGCGCAAGGACCTCCCTATGTATAGCATCGACATCGAACATCAGATCTGCATTGTTGGCAGCCACAGTCTCCGGATCCGCACCCTCGGCTTCGACCTTCGCAGCCGCCGCAGCAGCAGCGGAGGTCTCGTCATAGGTCTCCCAATTCTTCTTGGCTGGCGCCTTCTTCCGTGAGAAGCGGGCGAGGAAACCTTTCTTCTTGGGCTCTTCTTCCATGGCACGACGCGCCTCCTCGATCTCGTTGATCAGCTCTCGCTGGCGCTTCTCGTGGTTCTCTGGGTCCGGATCCTCGATCTCAGTGAAGTCCAGACTCTCGACCTCCCAGCCCACAGTCTGCAGTAGTAGGGGCATCTTCGCTCGGTAAGCCATGTGCCCAGGCACTTTGTCCGTGACATTGACATTCTCGATCCCAGCGATCTCGACTGGGCTCAGACCAGCGACTTTGGCAATACCACCGCCAGTCGCACGGAAGAGGTACCCCAGAATCCAGTCATTGACAGCATAGCCGTTCACAAAGCGTCCGGAGACGACAGAGCGAGCACGAAGCCACTCATCTTTCTTGAATACCACCGGCGAGCCGAAAATGTAGGCATTCTGTATCAGCCCCAGCGCGCCGCGAGACGCGAGTTCACGCAGGGCGGAGAAGATCACTCGGGCGCCTAACGAAAAGCCCACGAGTGTAATGGGTCGGACACCGAGGTTGCGATCGATCAGAGAGTCTGCTAAGATTAGTCCTGCTGCGTCTGCGCGCGCGCAGGAGACTGTCCAGGGATTGTCTACGAGGTATGCGAGCTTTGTCAACAGAATAGGTGTTGATATGCCAGCCATGAGTGTAGCAAGAAACGTCGCGCCGAGGACTTGCTGGATCGTCTGGGTCAGAGCTTCGGTGCCGAGAATCTGTATCGTAGCACCAGTAGACTGCAGCATCTCAGGCTCCCAGTGCACGGAGTGCATATCGCCCATGATCGGATCGACAGTCGAGAACGGCAGTCGCACATCGTCGACTTTGCCCGTCATCCAGCCTGCTACTGTGACAATGAGGTTCACGCGTTTGTTGTTGTGCAATGGTCGGTACTCGAAAGTCTTCACTGCGCCTGTGCGACGGTGAGAGGCTTTGATACCGATGTTCGCGCCTGTCAAGGCACCTGTCGTACCGATCAAGGCTGCTGCGCCTGTCCCAGCGAAGAAGGAAGAGGTGCCTGCTACACCGATCGATGTGAAGCCAGCTGCGAGACCGGCCCCAATCACTGGTGCTAGCAAGCCAGCGCTCAGACCAATAACGAGACCACCACCGACAGTGCAGAGCCCCATGACCATCAGACGTCGATTGCGCCTGGCTTTCTCACGAGCCTGCATGTGCTCCTCTTCGTTCCAATTCTCTTTATCGGCTTGTTCTTGCATTTCAAGAGCATCTGTCACACGCTTCTCGAAGCGACAGAGTTCTTGCCAGTCGACTGCCAGTGCTGTTCCCACTCTCTCCAGTAGCACTCTCGATCGAGAGTCATAGGTGCTATCGGCGATGAGGAGAAGGAACAGGTCGCACAGTACGGTCCATCGTAGGTCCAAGTCAATGTTCTTGGCGTCATCGCCGAACGTGTCTGGATCCTCGATGTGAAGGTCATCAGCATTGCGATCCTCATACGCAGGTGGGGGCGCCTCTGACATGGGCGTACCAGGCACAGAAGGCGTGCCAGGTATGGACTGAGTAGTCGCAGACTTCCGTCGATCCGCAGAAGGGCGTGGTGAGCTGACTGAAAGCCTCGCCGAGGATGACATCGCCTCCTCTACTTCTTCTTCTTCTTCTTCTTCTTCCTCCTCCACAGGTGCAGCACCCGGGTTCTTCACTCTCGCGTTCTGCATCAGCTGTGGCGTCAGATCAGCAGCCTGCAGGCCATGCTCCGCCAGCTGCTCGATCATGACCTGCTCCTGTGTTGAGATTTCCATGTGACTATACAGCCGCACCATCATCTTCTGCGCCCACATCTTGGTCGCCTCCATTGCCATGTCGATGAGCTTCTTTGATCCTTTCGTCCGCTCGTACTTCTCCAGCTCTTGCATCATCGCTGACATTGACAGTCTGACCACACCGACGTAGGCTATGCGCTGGCCTTCAGTGAGCAGCTCTTTCGTGGTCTGCATCTGCGAGATGAGGTCGCGTGCCTCGTCTTCCTCGTCCAGCGCATTGCGCGTGTAGCCCTCTTTGAAGAGGTATGCAGTGTTGTCGTCAAAGCTGGTCTGAGATTGCGCGTCCTCGTCTACACCCACTCGCGTATAGCCCTTTGCAGCACCGCCCAGCGTGCCGTATGCCATGGTCTCGTCATCCACCTCATCGTAAGCCTTGGCAGTCACCTTTCCCCAGTCATCGTACTGTCGGAATGTAGCGAGTGCTGGCATAGTCTGCCATTGTCCCTGGTCATCCTCTTCCTCTTCTTCCTCCTCTCGAGGCGCGAGTGCCTGATGTGACCATTCCGAGACGGCGTGGTTCGAGGGCTTTGTCGTATGCCCGGGAAGGAAGTCGCCGCTCTTGCGCGTGCTTCGAGGACTCTTAGGACTTGCCGGACTGGCTGGCGTGGCTTCGTCTGGCGGCTTCAGAGGCTCCTCAGGTGTGCTCACAGCGTCGAGTTTTGGAGTCACAGGTCTCGTGGGCACTTTGCTTTCCGCAACCTCACCAGGCTCCGAGACAGCATCGACGAACTTGTCGTCCTCTGGCTCGTCGTCCTTCACGCTTGTGTTCTCTCGCACTTCTCCGTCATCCTCTTCGTACTGTCTCCTCCGTGGCGGTCGCACTGGGAGCCCGAACTCGTCTGCCACTAGCGTATTGTCTTGCCCGGCACCAGCGTCGACTCGCGTTGCGACCTCTGCCTCTACAACGTTCGTTCTTACCTCCCGCTCCTCGACCTCGACCCTTGGTACTGAGGCTAAGCCATTCTCAGGCATACTGAATTCTCGCCAAAACGTCGCCAATGAGCGTGGTATCACATGATATACTGTGAAAGTATGCAGCAGATTAGTCTACTCCCTGAGAGTATCTGGTGTTCAGATACAATTGGGACAGTATAGTGTAGTGATTCTTAATACGACCATCTACTCGACATATCACTTTCACAACCCACAACAGCCGCTCGGTCGAAGCTGCTTACAATGTGGGGCGAGATGATACGACAAGGGCCACCCCAGTCTCGGCGTCGGAACTCTCGGCCCGCACCTACTTTGCACAAGTCAATCCTTATCAGATCCCGAACCTCGAAAAGTCGCGAAGTCCATTCTCGTCACAATACGTCCGCTGCCAAAGGCACTCGCTCTCTGCAACATCACATACCTCCACCCCCTACCGCAACAATGAAACTCCACCGCGCCAAAACCTCGCGCAAGCTCATGTCCGCCTACACAACCTCCTTCGCCTTCCGCCCACCCTACCAAGTCCTCCTCACCAGCAGCTTCATCCTCGCCGCCGCAACCTGCCGAATGAACCTCGGCCACCTCCTCCAGAACACGCTACAATCCGAGATAAAACCAATGATAACGCAGTGCTGTATCCGGCATCTCTACGATATCGAGGTCGCAGACGGCGACACCGAGGGCAGAGCGCAGAAGGAGGGCGTGATAGCCGTCGCCAAAGAAGCAGAGCGACGACGCTGCGGCCATCATGAGCTAGACTCACCACTTGCGGAAATGGAATGTATACTCTCTGTTCTCGATCCCAAGAACAGCGGGACGAACAGACATAAATACATCGTCTGCACGCAAGACCGCGCCTTCCGCTCCCGGCTGCGATCTATACCCGGCGTGCCGCTTGTATACATCAATCGCAGCGTCATGATTCTGGAGCCCATGGCTGAGGCTAGCGAGACGTTCCGGGAGAAAGAGGAGAGGGGGAAGATGCGGGCGGGTTTGCTTGGGGGACGGGGCGTGAAGAGGCAGAGGGATGATGGGGAGGGCGATGATAGGGGAGTGGGGGAAAAGGACGATGGGAGGGTCGAGGAGAGGGTTGTGAAGAGGAGGAAGGGACCGAAGGCGCCGAATCCGTTGAGTGTTAAGAAGGGTACTAAGGTGGTGGAGAAGAGCGGAAGGGGGGAGAAGGAGGGTGATGGTGAGGACGGGGTTGCGGTCAGGAAGTCAGCGAAGAAGGAAGCGAGGAATGGACACAGTGTAGACGGAGCGGAGGCAGTGCAAGGTGATGCAGGTAATGTGCACGATGGTGAGCGAGTGAAGCGGAAGCGGAAACGCAAGCCCAAGGGCAACGACATGGTCGACGCGCCAATCGTGAGTACTCCTGCGGTCGTGGTGAGTTCAGCGTAGAAACGGAACGAGTGGGGCTGGAGGAGACGCTGTACAGGATTACTCTGCATAACACACTACTATACCCATCCTCGTCGCAATGCGAGCACATAGCACAGCCTCCCGATATCTCTTCATTACTTACTTTCGCTCGCTTTCAATACTCTCACCACAAGCTTCAGAAGGTCGCCTTGTCACCTTCCACACCACAGCCTCCACCCCACTCTCAATGCTCAACCTCAGCACCCCTCAGCATCATCCTCAACATAGCAGCCCCTCCTCTCTCACTTCTCTTCGCGCATCACGCCTTCTTCCCCGACTTGACCAATTCACCAAGTCTCTTCTCCATGATCTGCCTTCCATCATACGTCTCCCAGATGTAATGCGGTGCCTTGTTCACAATGTCCCAGCTGACCAAGTTGTCAGTGATCTTGGTGAGATCCTCCTGCTTCCTCTTCCAGTCCTCGTCTTTCCTGCAACTGATGCCCGAGCTGACGACTACAAGCGGCGTCTTGACGCCCTGCACCGTACGCGCAGTGGAGACTTCGCTGCGGGTGAGTGAGTCCGCGACAAGGTTCTCCTGGAGTTGGGCCTTGATGTACTTCCCGCCCTGATACGCGTCCTTTCCGTAGACTCTGTCTTCGCGTGAGCGGCCGCCGAAAAGCGCACCGGTGATCCGCTGGATGCCAAGCGGGGAGATGACGCCCCAGCCCCAGAGGATAAAGCCGCGCATAGGACTGGCGATACGGTGCAGCAGGTCCTCGTGCAGAGGGTCGACGAGCATAATGCCCACTACATCTCTGAAATGGCGTGCAGAGAAGATACGCGAGACGATGCTGCCGTAGCCGGCGGAGACGAGGATCCAAGGACCCTCTTCGCCTGCGAGCGCGAGGGCTTCGGCGAGGTTGTCGGCGGACATACCTGCTGAGTGAGGCGAGGGAGCGTTGTCAGACCACGCGTAGCCAGGGCGGTCCCAGTAGCAGTACTTGTCGATCGTGCCGTTCTCGTAGGCATTGTAGAGCCAGTGCTCGAAGTCGAACTCGCTTGGGTCTTCAGCTGCCTCTAGCAAGATTGTAGGGGACTTCTTGCCTAACGCAGAAGTGGTGCTGTTTCCTACACATGCCAGGTGTACGGCGTACTTGTCGCCGTCGACGAAGTAGCGCTCGCCGTCCATCTCGAGGCTGGCGTCGCGGCTGCGCAGGATGAGCGTGCAGGTCATGAGGATCGTGATGGCGATGTAGATGCTCAGGATCGTGGTGGCGGTGATGACTGCCAGCCACTCGCGCACTGTGCGGCGGGTTTCCGGACGGCCAGTGAGGCGCTCTTCCTCTTCCTTCTTACCCCATGCCACGACGCGGTCAGTGAGCACGCACCAGCCTGAGATGAAGACGCCCCAGACCACAGATGCGATACCTGGCGGGCCCTCCTCGCCGCGAATGCGAGCCACCGAGACAATGATGATGAGGTCGACGACAATGATCAGACCAATGACGCCTTGGGAGACGCGCATGGCGAGACTCGGCGCGGAGAAGAACAGCAGAGAGTTCAGCAGCATGCCGGCTGTGAGAGTTGTGTAGGCGAAGTCAAAGAAGCCCGAGCCGCGGGTCGAGAGGCCTGGCGGCGACACGAAGATGCTGACGAGGAGGAGCACCCACCAGATGAAGGTTATGGCGAGGAAGATCACCGAGAGAGCTCGCAGGGCGCGGACGGTCCATAGGTTATAGGGTGATACCTGGTCTTAACGTTAGTATATATTCCACCATATCTGCTTCACTGGCTGTCCACTCACTGCTGGGTCATCTGGGTCCAGATACCCGTCTCCATGAGGAGGTCTCGGGTTCCGTGGCAGCAGCCTGTCTCTCTCATTCGGCTCCCTCGAAGCTCTTGCAGATCGAGGCCGTGGCCCATCCTCAGACTCCCTCGCCATATTATCAGATCCTTCGCCGCCGTTAACGTGCAGCACTTCGTCAATGTCGTCGTCGTCTTTCTTCTTCGAGCCCCAAAGTGTAGTCATGTTGGAGAAGGTAGAGGTGTTGAGAAGCTGTGTGATGTCTCTGATGGAGGAGGCGTACAGAGGCGAGCGTGACAGACAGCGTCGCTTAGCGCCGTACTGATGCCTGTACTGCTCTGACCCGTGCTGTGGCAGAGAGGAGCAGCAGGTGGGGATGGTTTGTACCGCGTCTGCATGGAGGACGGCACAGAGTTCGCAGTCAAGCTTGGAACGTCATTGTGGCTGGAGAGCTCTACGACTGTACTTCATCGCCGCGGAAAGTCTACATCAATTGGATTAGACTTCAGGATATGTACTGCTGCCTGTCCCACAATCCTTCGTCTCTTTGCTCTAGATTCTCTGACCTCGCTATCGCTATGCAGAGTCATGCACGAGCAGCATCGCCGTGAGTCTGGAACAGCTTGATCGGCAGGATCGCCCATGTCCATGTAAAGCGGGAGATCATGACCGGGGTCGAGCCCATGCACTGAAACTGCATCTGATCTCGATGATGGGATTTATGCCAAGTCTACACGTGAAGCGAGACAAACCGGTGGAGGTAAGACAGGCCTGAGGAACAGAATCTGACCCAGAAACGCTCCAAGTAATACCAGGATCTGCTCGGAAATCCAATGGCGAAGAAATGCTTTGTGAGCGCCATGCGGTAGTAACAGAGTCAAGAAAGCTCTGACACATGTCAAACGCTGCTGCAAGCGCACTCGCCACACCCACCCCTCTATCTGCCATGCACAACATCAAGTGACCGCAAGCTCAACTCCATGTGCAACACAACCTCCCCGTTCAATTCCAGCCAAGCAATGCCCTCTAGCTCCCTCCTGCTCCAAACACTGAACGCAGCTGCACCGCCACCTCGACCCCGACCCCGCGCCCTGAGACCAGAAATTCCAGACATCGACTCTGACCGCAGCTCCTCCTCAGACTCTGCTTCTTCCGCCTCAAGCACCGCAAGCGTAGTTACTGTGCGACCTAGCTCACGTGAAGCAGCTGCAGGGCCAAGCTCGTGGACACAGTATTTTGAGCGGGAGCTATGGCTTGAGCACGATCTGGAGAATGGGGTGAAGGCTGTTTACCATGTTTATGTGACGCCGCCGAAGGATGTGAGGAAGGGGCCACTGTTTGTGTGTCATCATGGTGCTGGAGCTTCGGGATTGAGTTTTGCCGTTCTGGCGAGGGAGATCAGGGGTTTGATGCCAGGTGCTGGCGTGCTGGCCTTGGAGGCTAGGGGACATGGGTCGAGTGTTACGGGATCTGATGGTAATGAGGTCGCAAACTACAGTCTTGAGACTCTGACGATGGATGCATTGAACATGATCATGGGCACGAGCAAGGCGCTGGACTGGCCAGGTCTGCCTCCGCAGCTCCTGATCGGCCACAGTCTCGGTGGTGCAATCATGACCACCCTAGCTACCGCTCACTGGCGAGCTCTCGGATCAGCACTAGTAGGCTACGCAGTCCTCGACGTTGTCGAAGGCTCTGCGTTGGAAGCTCTGTCGCACATGAAGACCTACCTCTCCTCTCGGCCAAGAGGCTTCCCTTCAGTAGCCGAAGCAGTCGACTGGCACCTCCGCTCTCGCACCATCCGCTCACGAGAAAGTGCCGAGGCCTCTGTCCCATCTCTCCTCGTTGCTTCCCCCCCAGCCTCAGGAGCCTATAACTGGCGCACCGATCTCTCCACCACGAGCTCAGCATGGGAGGGCTGGTTCCAGGGGATGAGCTCGAAGTTCCTTACTGGTCGCGGTGCAAAGCTACTGATCTTGGCTGGTACGGATCGCCTGGACAAAGAGCTGATGATCGGTCAGATGCAAGGTAAGTTCCAGCTGGTCGTGTTACCTGAGGCTGGGCACTTCGTGCACGAGGATGTGCCGGCGAAGGTTGCTGGACTGCTGGTGGAGTTCTGGAAAAGAAATGATCGGAGTGCTATGGTGTTGCCGCCGAAGGTCAGCGATTTGTTGGCGATGGGGAAAAAGGTGTGAGGTGGTGTGGTGATGTTACGCGTACGCGATGCGTTCGCGTTAGGATGCCTCGCCTGGACATGGACTTCAGCTTCGCTGCGAGTACTACCATTGCTTGTGATGCTTCCGACTGTGGCACTCAATACAACTGCATGCGACACGATGGCGAACTCATCTAAGACCTTCAGAGGTGTCGTACAAGACGCGGTCATGACGCTTCTCGAGCCGGAACGAAGCCAAGTCAACCTCTCGCTCAAGCAATTCATCACATCGGCGGAAGTCCTGGAATCTTAGGTGGATTATCTGGATGTTTCCTTCGTCGACGGCATGGAAGAGTATCTGAACTCGGGTTCACCGCCACCGCTCAGCTTTCTGGAGTCTCTGCCTGCATATGTGCGCGACAAAGTCTTCGCTATATACCTGCACATACTTGAACTTAAAGGACAGGAGACTCTGGTGTACATCGGGTCTGCGACTAATGCGAAGGAAGGTATGCGTTCGCGTATGGGACAGTACAGGAGAGGCACGGACGGCATTCCTGATTGGGTCGAAAAGGCTATGAAACAGGGCTACGAGATCACACATACGACCTTGCTTGCAAGCTACGAGCTTCCTTCAAGTGGCGATGTTGTTAAGGCTAGGGCTGTCTTCCATGCTCTCGAGGGTGCAATGATTGCCGTTCTCTGGGCAATGCGGAGGCGGGACTTGAACTTTGGCTGCGCTCACGTCTGTCCCTGGCCCCGTGAGTCTTTCGAATGGGGAGGTCTCTGCGGACGCAATGCCTTGCATGAGAACATCTTCGGAGACCTTGAGCTCAGTCGAGAAGAGCTCGAGAAAGTCGCAAAGATCGCCCTTGTCCGAGACAAAGAAGTCAGGGCGACTAGGGACAAAATCACAAAGGCCCAGCCTGCCTACAAAGCTAAGGCCGCGAAGCACAAGAGGGAGAAATATCCCGCATTGAAGGTCAAGAGAGCAGCGGTCAAGAAGAACCGCAAGTTTTTTTGCAACGCCTGCAAGGTTTCGTGTAGCGACAACGTCGAACTCGTGAACCATAACGGCACAGACCGGCACGAGAAGAAGTTGAAGGGCTTGGTCGGGGAGTATATATGTGAGCCATGTGCATTTGCTACCGATTTTTGGGGAATTGGCAGACGCACTGCGGGCGGCCCAAGCACACGAAGAACATGGCTTTGCCTGCGGATACGGAAGGCGAGGAGTCAGACGCTGACGAGTCAGAGGGCGACGAGGCATAGAAGGAATGCCACTACCATCACTGCAACATAGCTTTTCGGGGAATCTAGCTTACTATGGAGGAACGATCAGATCTCGGGATATAGCTCAGGAAGTAACCACAGTCGAGCATGTATTTCTGCTGACACAGTCGTCTTCGTGGATTCGCTCTCGACACAACGAATCAAACGCAAACTCAACCAGTCCCTCATCCTACGCTAATCTACAAGTCATCCATTACTTTCACAGCGAGCTCCACTGCTTGCCGACAGGACGTAAGCAGAATCGTAGGAAGTGCGCTTGGTCGCGCCTTCCTCAATCAAGATACTAGCAAGCTAAGGTGCCACTGTATTGACTGCTGACCGCTGCACACTACATACCTATTTCACACATCCACGATCTTCTTTTCTGCTGCTAAATTCACTTCCAGAGCGGCCAATATCATGGCTGAGGCATCGCTGCTTCTCCTCGCAATGCCGGAGCATGTCGAATTGCAAGCTCATCGTGCGGATCAGATCAAGGGCCTCTCGCGTGCTGCCTCGGACGGCATGGCTATAGCACTAGATGAGACCGCACCGTCGACGACGGGCATCTTCGACTTCTTCTCGCTTCCGCCAGAGCTCCGGTGAGTGGCTGAATTTGAGATTGAAATGCGGACGTCACGACTGATCTTACAAAGCATGAGCATCTACGACCTCCTCTACGAAGAGCGAGGCACGCCCCTGACAACCAGAAATAGCGCAAAGGGAATGAACTACAGTGGCCAAGTCCCGGTCGTCCGCGCGCGCCTGATAAGCCGACAACTCCGTAACGAGATTGACAGAATGGCGCCTGTGGCTTGCCCGCTGATTTTAGAAGACCACATCCATGTCGAGCTCACCGACCCACAGGGCTGCTTGGAGATTCCTACAGGGACTCGCAGGTGCACGAGCCTTGAGGTCACCTTTCTGGTAACGTGGGAGGGTGATTGGCTCGGCGATATCGGCGAAGACTGGTACAATATCGATTACGGAATCGCCTGGCTCCGTCTCATCATGAAGAAGCTCGAGAGCGTGACCGAGAGCAGCATCACAATTCAATTCGAGCGACGCGCAGGCGCTGACGAGCTTTGGCCGCTCATCGAACGTGGTATCGACCGCTTGACTGCTGCGTTTCCGACGATCACATGCGTACGGGCTGTAGCCATGCAGCGTTGCGAAGACCCAGTGGTCGACGCCAGAGCTGACGCCAACGACTCTGATGGAAGCCCACGGAGCGAACAACAGCCCCAGGAGGCAGTGGCGCCTTCGGAGACAAAGATCGCGATCAAGGTAACAAAGGGATCCCCAGCAGCAAGCGCGCCGGTTTCTTATCCTGTTGAGAGGTGCATTGCGACATGGACACTTCAGCAAGGTCTCGTGGTTGTTAAGGAGCAAGTGGAAACATGGCAGAGATTGGTGGCTACTCCGGCATGACTGCGCTGTCGCTTCGATGCACGAGGCTGCGACGGAAGACAGTCTCGGGTACAACCGAGGAGCATGAACAATATACCACGTGGCTGGGTGCTGACCTGGGTCATATTAATGATAGGCTCGAGGTCACTTCGCCTAACGAATTCAGCAAAGTCAAATGCTACAGTCGGCTCATATCTAAAAATGTTGATCCAATCAGCTCATGCACATCTTGGCATCTCAGCTCATGATGATGGAAACACCATACAGCGCACCAATATCCATGTCCTTAGTGGGCACGCCTTCTCGATGCTTCTACCGTCTTGAGGGGAATTTGCCTCTCCGCATGGTATAACTTGCACACAAGGTTATATCGCAGGTCTGCTTCTTCCTTGCCCTCATCTTCTTCCGGCATCCCTTTCGGCTCTGCGATCATTGCTCGTTAGCATCGAGGTTTCACGCAACGCTACTGCCATCTACAATTCCCTCGAGTACCGTCAGGAGAGTCATACTACACCATGCCGTCCGCTCGACCTCGAAACCTCCACTCGCCGACCGTCGTTGACGAGGACGGACCTCGGCGGCAGCGACAGAGGCCCACGACCTTGGCACGCCGCCCGTCGAACGATGCCCAGGGGAATGCGGTCAGGACCACAGCCGTCTTGGGACAAGATGTGCAAGATCTGAAACGACAAAGCTTGCCCAGGCCTAGTCGCAGTGCCACGGCGGACATTAAGGAGCTACCACGGGTAGGTACGCCTACGACTGCACAGGTTCAGATCACGAGTACATCAGGGTGAGTCGCAATTCATCATGTGCCTGCTGTCTACGTACCCCTTCGAGGAACTGGAGTCCGAGAGAGGTCCTCAGGATAGCATCCAGCCATGCAATACGGTGTCGAGTCTGGTCTTGTTGGCTGCTCGCTACAGCGAAGATGCATACTGGCTGTCCGAAACGATATTGAGTTCTGATGCAACAGGACACATGCCGCAGTCTGACCGCAGACGCCTTGAGCTGTCACATTCGTTCTGACTTGATCGTTTCCAGATCTAAACTCCGACAACGTGGCCCCATCGAAGTCACCGAACCGATGATAAAGCCCGGATTCTTCAGTCAACCACGTGAGCTGCGGTAGGATGACCAGTCATGCTGTATGCCAATTCGGATCGACGATGACTGACCTACCGGCAGTGACATGATCTACGACCATTTCAGAGAACCTACATTTCATTCCGACGCAAGCGGGAGCGGCCATCACTGGGAAGTCTCGCACTCGAAGAATGACCTTCGCCTCGTAAGCCGCCAGATGAAGGCTGAAGTTGACGACCGCTTCCCTTCGCATTGCAGACTCCACATTTCCGACCATCACGAGATGGAGGTTCGAAATAACATTGAGGGACCACCTTTGTGTGCACTATATACCACTGCTTTCACGGCCGATTTGCTGATAGTCTATACCCAACGTCGGTACTGCATACCGCACTGTGTATACCTCGAGGTCAATGCACACCAGCAGTGGCTGACAATCTCGATTGCTAAGTTGACTAAGCTCCAAGAAACAACACTACGAGTTTTCATTCTGAGCTCGAAGAACGTGAAGAAGGCGTTCGAGCTACTGGCGCGGCGAATCCATGGTCTCACGAGGCTCAGGACTGTGAAGAGAGTGGAGGTGTTTGCATACGAAGGTGAACGCTGCGAACCGCGCGAATGCGACCCCAAGTACCCTCTTGCTATCTGGTCCTTTGAAGATCGCAACTCTTATGATCTACGAATGTTAGACTTGAGCATACTAGATACGCTCGTACGCAAGGCGGAAAAGGCAGATGATGAACGTAGGGCTGACGAGTCTCACTACGAACTCGAGTATCTCGATTGCGATGTGCCTTTCGGGGATTGGTAATGCATTGGTTACGTAAACGTTCAGGTCATGGCGGGCGCATGGCTCCCGTCCTCAAGACATGAGCCGGAGGTTTGGATGAATCGCGCAGTCTGGTAGATATATCGAGTTCAGGTATGCTGTGTGCGCTACGGATTGGGATATGCTCGTCATCACACCTGTCAAGTGAGTAATAATTCCGGCTCCTCATGTCTAAGGTCAGTGATGTAGCTGAGTGAACCATCATACTGTTAGCACCGAAGATCTCCTTGTATAATGTGCAGACACCGCTACAGCGACATATATTCCCTCTACCCTCCCGACCGTCCGGAGGTCCCACGGGTAACTAGTCGTTGCATGCGAACACCTGGGGCAACACTAAACAGCCAGCGATGTTTTTAGCAGAGCTTCCTGGAGGAGCAGATTCTGTCCCTTCGGCAGTGCCCATGAGGGAATGAATATTGCCGCGCACTATGGAGTAGCCTTGGTGCAGTCGGGCTTTGGGAGCAACGAAGGAGTGAGCGAGGCCACGGGGAACATGCATGTAAACTCGATGCTGCATCAGCTGTGGCTGACTTGTCTATGATTCTTGGACTGAAATACATATCCATGCCACGTTCAACGAACACTCATGCTGTACGACAATGCTATGACTGCCCGTAGCACACCATACAAACGTACGACCACACTGTACATATTGATCAGGCGCGCCAGCTGAATTCATGTTAGGAGATGTCCGGGATTTCGAACAAGGGCAGAGCAATCAAGGTACTTACCGAAAGGCAGGGTGCTTCCAGTCCAGATCTTGGACTGCTTTGTCTGAAAGGCCGTCGAGCTCAGCGTCTATGTCCCTGCTCTCACGCTTCTTGTTGTCAATTCTATAGTACACATATCAGCTAAAACGTATGATCATAATGACCGAAACATCGACGTACTTGACGAATAGGAACATTCCAATGCTAGCCAGTAAGATCACGCTAGAGGTTGCGAGGTTCAAACCGTTGCCAATATGGTAGTTCGGTGTGTCAAATGGCAAGCTAAAGCGTCATCAGCTAAACTCGACTTTTCTCAGCACGCATGTGACTTACAAAGCCCAAGTCGATATTAGTCCCCCGATGTTGCCGAACATCACGTTCGTACCTATGGCGGCTGCGCGGGCTGTATCCGAGACAACGTTGGCCGAAACCTGTGCGTTTGTCAAAGCGCCGAATGAAAACGCTCCAGTCGTTATTAGGAATGTGGCACCATATCGGACCGACGCTGCTTCTGATGCTAAAAACATCGTGTAGCCGATCATCATGAAAGGACTTGAAGCTAAAAAGAAAATCGTCCGATTGTCCAGGCGCCATGACGCAAAAGGCACGAGTACCGTGAAGAAAGCGCCGACGATGTAGGGTGGCACTGTGCGAAGCTGCTGCGAAACGACCGTATTCTTCGGGTAGATCGTCCGCACGATCGTGGGTAGGAAGAACGCAAGACCCTGAACTGTGACATTGTCAAGCAGGAAGATGAACGAGGTGAGCAGCGTCATCGGGCTGAAAATGCCCTTCAGCATCTTGGCCGCGTCGATCTTGTCGAGCACCTCGGTCGTGCCAACACGTTCCGACTTGACTCTGGCGATCGCCAGGTCGCGCTCCTCCTGAGTGAGCCACTTTGCGGTCGCCGGCCGGTCAGTAAGGGTGAAGAAACCGATGATCGCCAAGCCGCATGTAATGATGCCCTCGATCACGAAGATCATTCGCCAGCTGTGCAGCGATCCGACGCTTTCGAGCTTGAGAATGCCAGAGGCAAGCAGTCCACCGAATGCACCTGCGAGCGGTGCCATGACGATGTACAGCGACAGGCGAAAAGCGAGCTCGCTTCGGCGGTACCATCGGGACAAATAGTATGCGATACCGGGGAGCATGCCAGCTTCGAAGATGCCCAGAATGAAACGCACACCGCACATCGCCGAGAAGTTGTGCACAAAGGCAGTTCCTAGGATATCGTTAGAGGGTCTGTGAAGATATGACCTATAAGGGGAGAGATCTGACCAAAGCTACAGATACCGAATAGCAATGTAGTACCTGGAATGAACCATCCAGGTCCAATCTTCTTGCAGAGCATGTTTGCCGGGATCTCGAAGAGGATGTAGCTAATATAGAAGCACGAGAGAACAATGTTGTAGTCGTAGCCTTTCATGTGAAGCTCCTTCTCGAGTCCGGCGAGCTTCGCATTGCCGATGTTGGCGCCTGGCGAACATGAGTATCTCGGCGGTAGGTCGAAGACGTATAGGCATTGTTACTTACGATCGATGAAGCAGAACAGGTACAGCAGTGCCACAGTCGGTACAATCATCAAATCGATCTTCAGCCGGAGCTTGCGCTCAGCGACTGGGTCGAAGTGGACGAGCGCATTTCCATATCTTCGATGCAGTCAGCACATTGCTAGACCAATTGGCCACCAGCTGCGATTTCGACATACCTATCAGTGGCAGCGTGGCCACGCTCCGCAGCCTCGTGCGCAGTCTCTTCGATTCCACTGACATGGTGCTTTTCATTAGGTACGCGATGCGTCGACGAATCCGGCGAAGCCATGATTTATCCGATGGACGTGAGTGTGTATTCGCGAAGTCGGTATGTACAATAGGCTGTCCAGATTTTATCGTCGTACAACCCCTGACAATCCTCTATCTCGTATCACGCTTTGACTCTCGGTCGTACTGTCCCGCGTGGATCAGTGTTGCTTGGCTCAACACTCGATCAACATCTCCAAAGTGCGCAAACAAACACCAACTTGGCTGCTTCTCACGCGACAGCGCACAACCAATCTTATGCTCTCACAGCCCACACCACACAACCAACTCCCGGCCTCGACTCCCCCGGACGAACCCCGCCGCCACATGGTACACAACGCAGAGCTTACCGTCGCGTGGTGTGGGCTGCCGCGCCTTGGCTATGCTTGGCTGTGGAGTCCAGACTTCAGCATTAGGCGAAGTAGCACCAGGCAAGCCAGGGCGGTAACAAGCCGCACGAGGGCAAGCAAAGGCCGAAGTCGTGTGTATACATGGGCAATGTGGGCGCCGCGATGTACCGATTGGACTGGCTGCGTCGTTCGGGATGTGGTGTGGGAGGTGAAGCACGATGTACTTGACAGATCCGATCGACTGGATTCCGAGTCCCGGCGTTGGCTGCCGAACGTGAGGCTCATCATTAGGGCTCAATGACATGTCACTGGCGGAAAGGGACCGCGATGGGAAGACCGTCACCTACACGATATGTGACATCGACGTTGGTAGTACAAATGTGATCAACTTGCTATGCTCGTAATGCTTCCCGTTCCGCTATGCACAAGGACATGTATGTACTCCCGAAAATGCTCCATTACAGCTCTCTTCTCTCTGGGAAGAGGTCCTTCTCAGTCGGGAATTGCAGATCAAATACCCTCTCCGGCACAGGCTGGCCGAGCCAGAACGCCAGAAGCCTCCAGACCTCGATGAACGCGATCTCGGCCAATCTTTTCGGCAGCGTCACCCAAGACTTGAGCACGAAGATCATGGCGAGATACACTGTACTGAGCTCCTGCTTGAGGACTGACATGACAGTCTCCTCCTCATCCTGATGTCGTCGCTCCTCAAAAGTCTCGAAGTCATCCAGATCATCCAGATCGGGCAATGCACTCGAAGACTCCGAAGGCGAGCTGACCGGCGCAGCCGAAGACGCGGGCGCCTCAACACCAGTTGTCTCAGCCTCGACAGCTGCTCGGAAGTACTCCAGCGCCTTGAGCGCAGAGCTGGTCTTGTCCAGCGTGTTGATCAACGCGACTAGCTCAGTGCGTCTAAGCAGTGGCTTCTCTTGTCCCACGTCGCCGTGCCCGAACTCGAACAGCACCTTCAACGCAGTGCCAAATCCATTGGTTTGCAGTTTACCCCAAAGACGACACTTGTCGCAGCCTACGCAGTCCATAATGCGACTGACGTTCCTGAAGCGATTGCGAAAGTCTTCTTTCAACTCCACACCAGTCAAGGTGTGGTCAGTAAACATGACACTCTCATCGAAGATCTTCGGTCCAGCCGGTATAGCGTCCGCGAGCACGGTGATCATCTTCTTCGTCCTCGCATCTTGCACAGTGTCGCCGGTGCAGAACGTGTAATCCTGCACGTAATCGCGAAGCTTGCCCACTGCTCGCAACAGAAAAGCGTAGTTGAAGTACAGATTCGAGATTCGCTCTGGCTTACTGTGCAGTCGGTCTTTATAGCATTTCAGATTCGGACCCCACTCGCCAGTGGTCTGGTTGAGGTAGTCGTAGCAAAGATGCGTGGAGATGGAAGTGTGCATGCCGGAGATCACGCGATGGAAGACTCGCTTCTCGAGGCACTCGTCTTCGAAGTCTGGCCCATCCTCTGCTGCGCCCGCAGACTGAGCCTGTTGTCGATCATGTGCTTTCATGACTTGCTTAAAGTCCATTGCCGCCTGCGCCTGGTTCTGCGAGAAGGGCGAGAAGGGGTCCGAATTGGGAGGGCTGGCGCTTTGGCTCTTGATGGCTCCAGGCTTCGAAAAGCAGTTCTCCCGGTATATCGCATCCCACACCTGGTGTGCGCCTTCTCCAGAGTACCCAGTGAACCTCTCTGGGTTGTCGTTCAGACTGACATAGTCGCCCTTGGTGCCAGCGCCCTCGTCTTCGGGCACGCAATAATCCCTCTCGTCGCACTCATCATCATACTCTACTACGCAGCTTTCGCCCACACCATCGCCCAGCTCGCCCTGTAAGGGTCTCTGTAGTTCTCGTTGCTCCTTTCTAGGTGGATGCTTCGCCTTCGGGCCCTCCAATCGACTAAGCTCCTCCGCCTTCCAGATATCTGGTATGTCTCCCTCGTTCTCAATCGTGGTTACTGCACATGCTATGTTCCCACATAGCCCGTTCTCATCGCTCCAAAACGGGCATTGTTTATCGTACAGATTCAGTCGGTAGTAGGAGAAGAAGTCGGTGTTGTTTGCTAGACTCCGGACATAAGGATGAAGTCGTGTGTTCAGCTGATCGAGATCGGCGTAGGAGGCACATGCGTCTGAGACTTTGGCCTGGGGTTCGAACTGGAAGGATATGAGATGTGTTCGCGTTTTGCAAGCAAGAGAGGTAGGACTTACAGCGCAGACATCTGGACTTGCTTGCGAAGGTGTTGCAGCAGCCGCGCGGACCAAGCAGTGGTCGCTGAAGAGGGCGAACACCGCGAGATAGAAAGCGCGGGACGTAGAAGACTTCATCTCAGTCCAGTGCTCAACTGTGCAAGTCCAGAGTCAGCACTGCTGCAGAGGAATCGCGTTATACACATTTGCTTACAAGGAGAAACCGAGCAGTCACTGCCGTCGACGTCACGTTTCAATGGCTATTCAGGCTCCGTTGCGGATGTGGTCAAGTGTCCGGAAGAAGAGGAAACAAAGGAAGGATCCGTGAGGATTAGTAAGTAACGAGCGATCCAGTCTCTAGAGGCTCATGTATGTACAGACATATAGGAGAAGAGTAGACGGTGGGAAGGCAGTTTTACATCGTTGGCAGGCTGATTACAGATCGCGCTCGTCAGACGTTGAATGTTCCGTGATCCGTCGCGATCATGAAAGGTGGCTTTGACGATGCAGGAACGTGGCACTGTGGCGTAGAACGCACGACCCGACCCGCCGACTTCTTTCCGAATTCGACTTCTTCGACGAAGGCTCCGAACATGTGCGAGGGTCAATCGTCTGCACATATGAGTACGAGACTTGTCAAGACATGAAGCGACAAACCTGTGGAAAGCGCAGATAGCTGGCTCGCAGCATCATGGCCACTGTGAACATCGGGAATTTCTACGTGTCAGCCTTCACTTAGGATTGCTACGTTTTCTCGGCTCTGGACGACTTGCTGGGGCGATAGCATGTCTGCCCTCACGATGCCTTGAAACTACGGCTACCCCATAGACCATAGGGGTACGCCCACCAACACTCTGGGTTGGAGTCTCTGGAGCAACTCTTTACTCAGGTCAGTTTCCCTCCTCCTCTTCCAGCGCAGCACCAGCACCAGCAGCACAACAATGATGAGATTCCATCACCCATACAGCCTTAGGAAGAGCCGTATGAACCACGATGCATCGACAAATGCCCAATCGTAATGTTTAGAAAAGGGAGTCTGAAATCTCAGCCGCTATCCACTGATATCACGAAACAACAAGACCTGGTACAGGACGCTGACTCTGATCTTGTAGGCAACGATGACTGGAATGCGCATTCCGTACTGGGCTCAAGGCTGAGGGTCATGCAGGTGAGCAGCCGTAGGGGTAGTGTAGTGAAAAGGATATTGCTCATGCCCACCGTGGCAAGTGCAGACAACGGCGAATCACGATTTGGGAAACAAGACCTGTAGAGCCAATGTACCCTTGTCCTATCTTACTCCAATCGAATCACACGAAATCACAAGAAGTACATCGCTTTCGCTGCGTCTCAATCGTCATCAAAGTGCCTCCCTTTCAACCCATCCCCTCACCGCTGCGCCGTCCTAGCAGCCTCCAGCTCCCCCGGCGTCCTGTTAACCCCCTGCGGCGCTCCAACCTGTGCCTGCGTCCCTCGTCGTCCAAACACGCCAGGTAACCTCACAGTCGGCAGCCGCTCTCTCCAACCAGCACCCTGCCTCGTCGGCTCTCCCTCCATCGGTTCTTCCCTCCGCACAGCGAATGGGCTTGGCCGATCCCGCCCGGCGAAACCCATAGGCCCCATGACGAACATCCTCGGCCGGAACGGCATCGCGCCACGTCCACCCATCCATACGCCTTGCGGCTGCGCTGGCATACCCAGCAGTGCTGCGGCTCTCGCTTCCTCTGCATCAGAGCGAGGTTTCGGCACGTAGTAGTCTGCTTTACACAGCGGGCAGCACGCCCGTCGGGAAGTGAGCCAAGGGTCTACACAAGCAGCGTGGAAGGCGTGGCCGCAGGTCAGTCCACGGACGTCGTCTGTATCTTCGAGTGTGTCGAGGCAGATTGCGCAGCAGTCGCCAGGAGTGGCGAGCAGTTCCGGCGCAGTGGCAGCCGTGGCTATTGGGTCGTCTTCGTCTTCCTCGAGATCGTCGAGAGAGGTGCGGTGGGCAGGTGTCGTGGGAGCTACTGGGGTGGTGGTGTCGTGCGTCATCTGTTTCTCGGGTGTCGAAGGGCTCGCGGCAGCAGCGGAGGACTCTTCGCCGCCTGTTGTCTTTGCGAGTGCTGCTTCTCGTGCCATACTCAGTGCTGTAGTTGGGCGCGCAGTGTCTTCGCTTTGTCGCTCGTTGACGTTCGCAAGTGGACTGCTCGGCACGTCCTTGATGCTAGCAGGGCGGCTCAATGAAGCAGTAACACCACCTGCAGCTGGCAGACCCTCAGCCTCTCGTGTAGATCGCCATGTCTTGTACTTTGTAAGTGGGAAGCGCTCGTTCACATCCTCCATCGACATGAGCTTCTTCTCCCGCCTCCTCCTGTGCGGCCGCGGCATTTGCGATAGATCGATTGGCTCACCATTCGCGCCCATCGCTCGCATCTGTCGGTTGCGCTGGTTGTATCGGAAGCAGTACTTGACGCCGACAATGATCCTGGAGTGAATTGTCAGTTATGGTCGCATCCATACTCGTACCCACAACCGAACCTACCATAAGTTCGTGAAGACCACGCCGAATCCCAGTGCCACAAAGAACAGCAATGGAGAGCTCGTCGGCCCTCCACCACCAGGCTGTCCAGTCTGCGTTGGCGATGTAATCGGCGCACTCGCCGTAGAGGTCGTGGACGACATCTTGCCTCTATGTGCTCTTGCTTATCGCTAGGGATCGCAAGTGTATTCAACCGTCCTGAGCGACCGCCCTGGTAATGAGATGTTTCCTTCAATCAAAGCTATCGTCCTGAATGACCAGTGCGCAGTGAATGCTGTCGTTGATCCGCTGCTGACACGGCCTCCAGAATGCGATTGCGAAGTGATGCGGCGTATAGCGACGGTCCTGTATGCTCGAAGTCCAAAGTCGAGTATCAGATGCGCAGTCGTCTCGATCCTCCAAGTGACGATATGTTGTTTATGACGCCGAGTCCTGCCTCGTGGCAAACACCACTCCTCCCGCTCCTGGACTCTGTCGTCGAGGTGTAGATGGTATGTCGATCTCGCGGCGCAGTGCAGCTCCGGTCCCGGCGTGTCGTGTGTTGATCTCTCGCCTCTAGTTCACTACAATGTCCTCAATGCTGTCCTTCACGTCCAAAACAATACCAAACGACGGTCTTTCACCTCCCAAGACCTCAGCAGTGGCAAAGGTGTCCGCTTACCGGCACAATCGAAGGTGTAGTGATCGAGTGCTTGTCCACGGGACTGGCTGCCACCGGGACCAATAACCTTGGCACGATTGATCGGCGCTAACTATCTCGAGACTGGTGCAAAAATCAAGACTCGCGGCGGGTGGGGTCGACCACATCATGGGTGTCTGTCTAGCACGAGCTCGAGCAGGTATTTGCATGCACGTTGGACTGAGGCAGAAGGAAGATCTGGAGATGTCACCGCGGAGAGATGTGAAGCGATGGAATTGTCATTGTACCCTTGCGGATGCAGCCGGAGAGACATAAGACTATCAAAACAGGGTCACATTCTTACAGTAGACTAATACTGCAACCGCGTATCTTACTTACTATCGCGTATAGAAACACAAGGCTATTGAGTTGTTGTATACGAATTTTTACTTACACGTCAACAAGCGAGGGCCATGACCGTCATGGTGTCGCCGTCGGATTAGTGGCCGCATTTGTGTTGAAGTCGAGGAATAAGAGCTACGTGACTCGCGTCCTATCCGTACTGTGCGTCGTAATATACGCTTTCGCAGTCCCTCAGTCAGAACAACAACTGTAAGCATCCAAACACTGACCATTTGTAGCAGCACATTTCCTCCATGCAGCATGCCGGATGGGGAAGTCGTCGCCTTCAGCGCTGCATCCTTTGTTTGTGCACTCTTTGTGCTTGAATTCGGCGCCGACAAATTCATCGACCATACCGCCATTGTTGCACGGCGTACTGGAGTCTCCCAAACCATCATCGCTCTACTCACTGCAGGCGCGGAGTGGGAAGAGGTGAAAACGGAGTCTTGGTCGTTATGAAGAAGCCTACGTTAACTTACGACGTAGTTAGCTGTCGTGGTCTTCTCAATCGCTCATCACCGCCCATCTCTCGCCCTTGGCAATGTTGTCGGTTCGGCAATCTCCAATATCCTCGGCGCTTTCTCGCTCGGCCTGCTCTTCCACAAAGATGATACGGCTGTATTCGACCGCAGTTCGAGGCTGTATTCCCTGCTGCTCGTAGCCATAACCAGCCTGGCAGCTGTGCTTTTGAGCTTCGGGCGCCCTACGGCGTGGAAAGCCTTCGGTGGCATCTCTGTTTGCCTTTTTGTTATCTACGTCTGCTCTATTGCCTGGGCGATCAGCAAAGGGCGTATCGCGGCGCCAGAGCTATCCGACAGCAATGACAGCGATTCTGAAGTAGATGACGCGCAAGGAAACCCTCCTGAAAGGGCGAGTGTTGCTTCGCGCCAGCAAGGAGACACAAGTGTCGAACATTTGCGGGAACCGTTGCTAGGCAATTGGAACGCCCAGAACACAACCAGGCCTGTGTTTGCTCGATCATCTCGTGAAGAGACGTTCTCTCCAGGCTCTCCTGCAACCGAGCTCCCTGGCAGTCCTGCGCAAAGACCATCACAGCATAGCCTTACATATCATGTTGGGCTCCTTCTCGTCGGGTTCATTGCACTCCTCGTTAGCGCATATGTTCTGTCACAAGCAGCATCGACGCTGGCCACCGAATTTGCGATATCAGATGTCCTCTTTGGCATTATCATACTGTCCATTGCAACCACCATACCCGAGAAATTCATCGCCGCAGTCAGTGGTTCCAGGGGCCACATGGGAATCATGGTTGCCAACACCGTGGGTAGTAACATCTTCCTGCTAACGTTGTGCATGGGAATAATATTCATGACCACGGACGGAGAAATGATTGAAGATTCTATCAATCTCTCTGAGATCGGCGTCATGCTTGGGTCTACAGTATGGATGACATTCAGCATATGGTACGGAGCGAGAAGGGCGCGGTATACCGGGGCTGCTATGCTGGCAGCCTACATTGTCTTCATCGTTTTGGAATTTACCTTATTGCGATAAGAATAGTCTTGAGCAATCTCTGTGGCCTCTTTAAGATGCGTCAGTCCAGAGTCACTTTGTTTACACTTGGGTTCACTTGACTATGGATTGTTGAAACGGCGCTTGAGAAGCATTTAGGACATTGATAGTGAGATGGAAATGCAAAGGTGTCTCGTCGCACCGGGCGTCTCTCCACAGCGGGGCGGACCATAGATAATAAGATGGTATCTTGATCGTCTATGGAGCAGCTACGTGTAGCCTGTCTATGCCAATGTCTTTCCTCAACGCCAATCAATGCACTCTAGTGGCTACCGAAAGCCAGCCTTGCGACCAGGTCTCTCCTCTTCGTCGTCAGTTCCTCCGTCGCCAACATCGAACACATCCCTCTCCGCGGCATCCTCATCGTCCGTAAACTCATCTCGATACCCGTCCTCCGCATCCTCATCAGCATAAGCAGTATGCAACGACATATCGTCATCCCCTTGCCGAAAGCCAGATCGCACACCTCCCTCATCTCCCGACCGTCTCCCCGCTTCTCCTCCAGCAGCGCCCTCTTCTTCCCTCTCCAGCTCCTCAGCCCTAGCCTTCGTTCTCGTCCAAATGAACCATCCAGTCGCGATCCCCGCAGCCATGCCGAGCAGAATACTAGCATAGCTTACAGCCTTGGTCTTCGCGTCCATCTTCGTCTCTGCCAGCTGCCCAATCTGCCGTCCAATGAACACATGCAGGAGCAGCTTCGGCGTGACTGCTGCCGTTGCCAATGCGAAGTTATACCATGTCACTGTGGGTATGGTGCTGATTGCACCATTGCTGAGACTGTAGGGTAGTGGGCACAGTCGGATCATCATGAGCAGCTTCAGACCATCGTGTTTCAATACCAAGCTCAGCGCGGCGAACTGCTTGTTCTTATCCGTCATTCGACCCACGAAGCTCTTGAGCAGTGTCCGGCTGACGATGAAGCTGAGCGTGCTCCCCAGTACCGTGGCCGTGCTGACAATGAACCACCCATGCATGCCGTACACAAATCCCGCAAGCGTAACGCAAGTCGAGTACCCTATCATCGGTGGGAAGGAGACCAGTATAGTCATGAACCACAGTATCAACCATCCTCCTGGGAGTGCGCGCCAACTCACAGCCACGGGCTTCAGACGTGCGAAGACCTTCTCATGGTAGATGAACGTCAGGACCAGGCCGACTATGAGCGCAACGTTCAGGGCTACGAGGGCAGCTTGTTGGAGGGGTGGAAGGCGTAGGAAGGCGCGGAGAAATCGGTCGTTGTAGGCTTGTATCGTGTCAAGTGTGCCTTTCCGGCGAGGGGAGGCATTCGGACGTCGGCGGGTGAATGAGGAAGTTGAGCGGCTGAGAGGTTCGTCTTCGATATCTTGGTCGGTCGGAAGGGCAAGGGAGCGCGGGTTGGGGGTGTAGTCTGGCATCGTTGGCGACTGTTGAGGAGATACCGAGAGTCGGCCGCGATTGATGCGACAAAGAATTGTTCAGGTGAAGGAAATGCGGAGACGAAGGCTAGGCCTGGTGCCTGATTGAGGTTGAGGCTAAGGATGCATTGGCGCTGTGCCTCGAGTAATCGCGAGGCCAGGCGTTCGAATGCGCGAAGGAGCTGATGCCGCGCGCTTCAAGCGATGATGTAACTTGCCCCGGCTGTGCCTGCCTTTGTTTGCTCGGCAGACGGAGCCCGGCGCGGCGTTTCGCCGAGAGATGTCAGAAAGTCTGTCTTGCGACTTCATCGAGGTCTGGACGAGTATCCATTACCACGCCCTGCTAGACATTCTTGTGCACGCCAGAGTTCTACAAGATGCTCACCAAATACCTCACCTCGATCTCCACATCCTTCTCGCCCTTCTCGCCCAAGTCCGGCAAGACTGCGCGCAACTTCCTCGCCCTCCTCCCGCCCAATGCCCGGAGTACAATGAGCATAGATGTGAAGTTATTGAACCGAGATCAGGCACATATGCCTGCAGTATTGCAACTGAAGTTCAGTGAGTACGCTCTTGTGGCGTATAAACAACGCCAATCGGGTAGAAGCTGACTTCCAATGCAGAGGACGGCAAGGAGATGGCGCTCGATCTGGAGAAAATGAAGATCCGAGATATCCAGGCGGAGGTCGACAGACATTCCCGAGTCTTGAAGAGAGGAGAGGAGCTCAATGGATGAAGACGTTACTCGGCTCTCTGGGGTAATCAATGATGATGGAGAGGTCCGCAACGCGTGGCGCTCAGGAAGAGGAGATATTGCTCACGGCGAACAGCTAGGGCAAGCCGAGCGTGAAAGGAGGCGAGGGAGGGCAGCGAGAGGGCAGGGAGGGGCAGGGGGGCGGAGGGGCGGCTGAAGATGCCGGGCGAACGGCCGACGACGGAGGGAATGTTACTTTCAACGTGCGAGTCAATGCGTGTACCACGACATGGTGGGACACGACGGGCGCTGAGAGCGATTCTGAACAGGAGACGTCGGAGTGCCTCTGGGTGCTGGATCATGACCGGTGTGTACCAGCTAAAGTGGCGCGTATGTACATATGTCGACCGCGAGCGATGGCAAGCTCAACAACAATCGATCATCCCTCCATCGCCATCCCCTCGCTGTGCTCTCGCACTTCTTCACTAAGCAACTCCCCCAGCTCCACGCTCTCCGCTAGCACAGACCTTGCTTGCTCGGCCAACACGCCTAGGTCTTCCATCACAAGCTGCACAATTAGCTCCGGCACAAGCACGCCCTGCACAAATCCAGACACCCCACCCTTCACACCCGAAGCTGCGACCAACGGGTCCTTGAGCGTCCGCAAAGCATCGCCGAAGTGCGATGACACATGCTCCATGCAGACCTTCTCGCCTCTCGGCCCATAGTAACCTGGCGCGAGAGCGGGCTCGCCATTCGTGTCAGCGTTGACCAGTGACAGCGCAGTCTTCGATGTTCCAGCGTCAACCTGCTGCTGCAGTCGGTCCCGGTAGACCGAGCGTGTGCGCCCAGAGATTACAGCATTGAGATGCTTGTGATGCCTCTTCAGCCTCGTGTCCAGCCGACTCCACTGAATGTCCGGATAGCCTCGGGCTTCCCACATCTCCCTCGCCTTTGCTCTGCGATGGTATTTGCAGAACCACTGCTGTACCTTGTAGGTCATGCCTTCGCCTTCCGTATACCTGTCCTCGAACTCCTGTTGTATTAGCAAAGGCACCTGCACCTGACAGATCTTGCATACAGCAAAAGGCGTGTAAGGCTCCGGATCTGGCAGACCGAGTGTCTTAGTGTCCACCTCCTCGATATCACTGTCAAGCTCGCTAAGCTCTGACAGGTCGGGCGAGCCAACGGAGTCCGAATCCACGCTTCCCTCTGTCGCGCCCTTCGCGGGCTTGAACTGCGTCGGTGAACTGCCAAAAGCGAACATGTCTCCACCCTTCGCTTTCCTGAAGGCTGGACCTTTCTCCACTTTCGTCTCCGCCTGCGAGTCCAGCTTCTTCGCCGCCTTGAAGCCGACTGCGTCTCGTTTCTGCTGCGGACGGGCGGCAGCTTTGCCGTACGTGGTCTGAGATCTTGCAGATGATGTCGGTGCATGCATATTCACAAGTCCGGCTTTCGAAGACTTATGCTTCTTTGCGAATGAGCCTTGTGAACTGAAAATCGGTGTATCCTCATCGGTCAAGGCTTCTGCATCACGCTTCGGGCTCCTGCTGTGCAGCTTGAAGTCCATTGGGTGTCGAAAAGCTGCCACAGAGGGCGAGTAGTTCGTGCCATCCAGCTGTCTGCTAGCTTTGAAGCCACTGCCCGAAGCTGACTCGGGGCTTTGGTGTCGGGAAGCTTCGTCAGAGCTGGATTCGGGCGATCGGCCAACGTCTTCGTCATCTTCTTCTGCAGCTTTGCTCGTCGTGAATGAGCTACGTGTAGTATTGGAAGGTGGCGGCGTAGGCAGTGCATCTACATGATCCTCCTGCGTCGCGTGAGGTTTGCCACTAACAGTCCTCAGAAGCCTGCCAGAGGTCCTCCCGAGAGTCGGCATGATCGTCAGTCGAGAGCTTCGCGAAGAGGCTGTACGTGCGTCGGGACAAGCATGTACATGGGCATGGAAGTGTATGATGTGTGTGAGCTCGGTGGGTATGGACTCGAGATGAAGTTGACGCGCGAGAGACGGACAGACTTTATCGCTTTAACGCGGTGCCACGTGACACAAATTGAAGTGCTCTTTGAATCGAAGGGTGGATCGGTGCACAATGCTGTACGCACTGCTTCTAGGCTTTTGTATATATACTTCATGCAGGCTTGCTGCCGTGCTTGTCGTCGCCTTTGTGTCAGGCCACTCCTCTCTATGCAATTCCATAGGCCTTTGTGTCTTTGTGACCACTACAGCGAAGCCGTGGGCTTGCGCTCAGAAATTCATGCGGAAGCACCAGAAATGTAGAACCACTTGTCAATCGACGAATCGATCGGCGCAGGGGCCAAGTTCTCGCCTTGAGGTATCTTGAGCGACGACGCATCAACGCGGTTCTTGCTGTGCGAGACGGAGGTGTTGGTGCTGGGAAGTGTTAGCAGAGCCAAAGTCTTGCACACTGGCAGAGTAACTAACAGATCAATTTCGCCCGGCTGCGTCTTGCCCGTGATGAGCCTCTCCCAAGCCTCAGCACACTCCCTCACAACCTCCATAGCGTACTTCTTGTTCTTGCACTCCCCAGAGAACGCAAACTGGTTCTCCGGCTTACCATCAGGAATCTTGTAAATCCTGAACCACTCGTTCGTAGCCCTAAGCAGGCCCGGCAGATGCCTCTCCACGTCCTCGATATCGTTCAGTCTCGGTGCAAGCGGGTCGTTGACATCAATGACCATGATCTTCCAGTCCGTCTCGCCCTCATCGAGCAGTGCCATGACGCCGAGGACTTTGACCTGCTTGACTTCACCGGGCTTGGCGACGAGCTCGCCGATCTCGCAGACATCGAGAGGGTCGTTGTCGCCATTCATCTTTGTCTCGGGGTGGGTCACGTTGGGATCTTCCCAGGTTTGGGGGAAGGCGCCGTAGTTCCAGAGGTAGCCCTTGTGTGGGAAGCAGTTGCGGACGAAGCGGAGCTTGCCCTTTTTGGTGTCCTGCTTGATGGGGTTGAGAGTCTCGTCCTTGGAGATCTGGAGTGTTATACAGTCAGTACATGTATCCATTGGCCTTCAATGGCTGATGCCAGTCGATTCGCTGCGAGGATCTGTGTACGTACCTCCTGCTTAGCATTGGTCCACCTTGGGATCTCCACAACCATGTTCAGCACCGTCTGCTGCTCATTGGCATACAGCGGGATATCATGGAAGGGCGACACCGGCACGCCATCCTTCTCAATATAAATGCGGTGCTCAAGCGTGTGAGGAGCACCGATCTTGCGAGCCGTGAACACGCTCGGGGCCTTGGCCTCGTACCCGCCACGCGACGGGAGAGTTTGTGCAGACATGTTTCCTTGCTGTTGTTGTGTCGAAGTGGAAGAAAAGTGCGAGCTCAGTTGTGCTGCACGGCGAGTCGATGTTTGGGAAGGAATTTTGGCGAGGGTAGTGGGGCAGCTGCGGGCGGTGGTTGAAACCCTGGGGTTGAGGTGGCGGTGGAGCGTGGAGAATGCAATTACGCGGTTGGCTGCGCTGGGATGGAAGATCGCGATACGGTGGCTCAATGGTAGTAGAGCGGTGTGCACGCGCATAGGCGTCATGCAATAGGTTTAATGGCCTTGAAAGGCCGAGGATAGCTTCAATGGGCTCTTTGGTGGGCAAGATGCTCGGTGAAGAGCTCGGGAAAAATAGGGTGTCACTGTACGCCTTTCCCCTGAGCCGCACCTCTCTACGAACTTTGGCAACCGCTCCAACTGGGCACATCACAGATACCATCATGAACTCACGGGTGATTTTTTCAAAGGTCCAACATTATGGCATTGTCTACAAGTACGGCTGCAATCTCCTCATCGCCGAGGCGCCTGACCAGAGCCTACAATCACTTCATAGACGAGGGAGCGTTTCACGCCAACGAACCATCATGTTAGGGTACTTCATCCCCATATGCGATGCAGCCCGACATTCCCACTTGACTCGCTCAGGGGGACTGGCGGCAAAGGGCCCAATGACCTCCCGCTACCAAGCATTGCGCCATGGCCCGAGTTAAATCGCGTGGAGCCGCCTCGAGAGAAAGACGGCCGTAGCTCATGGCCAGCTGCGTACTCGTCCCTTGATGCAGGCCACAGAAACTGGCCGTGCAGGCTATGTCTTGTACTCTGCACCGATGGAGGGTCCTGGAATCTGAATGGAGCTGCTCGGGTACTATGCAATGACATCGTTGTACTACCCTCGTTGAAGCCCTGGCTGAAGCCAGAGGTGGGAGCCTGCTGCAGCAACTCCCGATCGAGTGGACCGAACCTATTCTGTAAGTGATAATCGGGCTGATCGTCGAGCATTTGCTCTTCGTCGTCTTTCATCCACGGCGCAGCTTCAGGTTGAGGCGCGCCCCAGATACAGTGATCCGATATTCCCATTTCTAGACCGAACGCCACGCCTGTAGGTGGGCGACATGGGATAGAGGATACGTACGCTTCATGTCGAAATCGACGTGCCTTGTCGGGTGGCTCATAGGCGTCTTGAGCTTCCGAGTACGCGTCGTTTGGCTCGATGGCATTGCGTTGACGGCGTAGTGACATGGCCATGTCCCAGTCCGGAATCGTGCCTGCTTCAGCCTTGGCGGTGCGTATGTCAGGTTGCAGCATTGGAGCTTCATCAAGCGCTGCTCCGGCAGTCCGTAGTAGCTTCGCAGTTGGAGAAGTAGGACCTGGCTCCAAGTTCTCCTTATCGCTCGGCAGGTTCTCCGTATCGGCGAGCCGCGTATCTTGGTCTTGAGCCAGTGCGAGCATTCTGCTTCGGAGTCGAAGAATGTCAGGCGTGCTCGGATCTGCGGAGGTCGAATGTGCCGCTGCAGATCTGATATCTGGCTCCATTGGGCGTCCAGGCAGCCTGGGTAATGACAGTGACGTCCTTGAAGTAGTGCGATGCCGCGGAGCTGGATTCGCATCTACATGCGGCTTGTTCATCTCTACATGTAAGTCGGCTGGTGCTCGGTCTATTCCCATCCACACGCCTCGGCCGGGGAGATCAACGGGAGCCTGTAATGCATGCACTTCCGGTGTAAGCTTCGTGCTCTTGCCATGATTCTCGTCGTCATGTAAACTTTTGCCTCCAGGATTTGACGCTCCCTGGATGCCGGGTATAGCGCCTAGTCGTTGTCTCGGCGCCGGTCTGGGATCTGACTGCGACCAGGTAAAGCAGCTCGTCGAGTGAGTTTGTTGATCTGCATGTTCCGCAGCTGGTCGATTTACAGATAGCAGCTTTGTCGACCTAGCGTTCAGCTCGCCAGGTTGGGGCGCCTTCGTTGTGGGAACCGCGTGTAGTACAGACGCTGGAAGCTTCCTAGCTGATTCTTCAAGGTGCATGCTAGCGACCGGTGACTGCTGTCGAGGACCTGCCGTCAAAGCATCGAAGTAGGCAGAAATTTCACCATTCTCGATCTGGCGTTTCGCATCTTGCTTTGATCGCTTGCGCGATTCGGGTTCAATGAGGTTCTCAGCTGGCACCTTGATCTTGTGCAGGAAACGCATCTCGTTGAACACCAAGTCAGGCACTGCTTCAGATCAGCGGTTGATGACTTTGACAGGGCGATCGGACTCCAACATACGTCCAGTGTTTTTGCCGGGCAGCTGGGTAGATGCGCGACCGTGGCTGAACAGCCCTGCAGTACCATCCGTCTTCAGCTGAAGTCAGATAGTCAGCTCTTGTCGTATTTGAACACTTTCATCCACTTACCGTGAGCCGTCCGGACTTGCCGCCGTTCTTGAGCTGAAAGCTTTGGACGAGTCCCGCCGTCCGGGTACCATCGCCACTGCGATGTAATTTTCGTCGACCTGACTTCTGAGCGTCTTGGCCATCGGTAGGTCTTTCTTGTTTACTCTTCTTCTTCTTCGGCTCATAGCGATCAGCTTTGGTCTTGTGCCTTGGTCGCTGTTCGTATGTCTTGGTGACTGGCTCAGGCGATGCTCGCGCAGACCGCGACTTAGCTGCTGAGGGTTGTCGTCGATCTGGAGGCCGTGCTGGGCTGACACTGTCGCGCTCACGTCGTTCATGTCGTTCGCGATCAGACTCACGTGGGCGACCATGAGTAGCGTCTCTATCGTGCTCCGGTGCTTCCCGAGCCAACGGCACGATGATGGAGCTATCACTGTGGTACTGTCTTCGCTTGTGGCGGTATCTACGCTCTGGCTTGTTGACTACCTCAGCCTCGATAGCAAAGTCAGGTCGAGGAGGCGCCTGTGGATCCTCAGGTGGTTCCCGATCAGTAGTCGTTTGCAGCCATCGATGTATGTCCATTACCTGCGGTGATGATGGATTCGGGATCAGGTCACCTGGTGTATTGAGGCGGTGAGGCCTCAACGCCTTGAATTATCGCTACTGATTGCGTTCGGTAGCACAGCCGATATTGTATGGCGCAATTCAATCGCATGTATATACTATAAACAGGAGAAGGGGTGTAGCAGAGAAGCTCTTCGAAAGCATGAGGTCTGAAAATTGATGTTCGGGCTCACCTTGCCGCGCGAAGATCAGGCAGGTGCGTTGTGAATACTCACTCCTGCCTTCGTGATGTACTTCGTCTCTTGGCATATGCAGGTGGGCATGTACGCAAGTGATGAGTGAACGAAACAACATCCCAAGGAAATTTCGATCTTAGGTCTCTCCATGGTAATACTTCCGAGCTATCTGTTGCTGCGGTGCAGCATATGCCTGTGTTCTCAAGGGGAGAAGCCCTCGAGCAATGTCAGTGATCTCCTTGAGAAGTCGGAAGTTCACCTATGTCGCTGTTCCGTTCAGGTACGCTTGTCATATCACTTACGCGGTGCGTTTCACTGCATTGAGATGCGCGTTTACCACGATTGCCATGCAAGAGCCCGATGCTCTTTCCAAATGCCATGGGCTTTGTAATTCTCGGTCAATTTCAGTGCATGACGGGCGCATCACATCGAGCTGCCCAATTGCTTGAATACCTCACTTCGCGGCTGAGAGCCTGCATGTTGCATGCGCGGGAGGAGAAGTCTACCACCTGGGCGGTGGTGACATTCGTAAGTGGCATCCTCCACGACCTCTATCAACGGGAGCGGCGACATGCCTGCATCGAAGGAGTGGCATACTCAACTACCGATGACTCTTGAGGTTACACAGCATTGCTGCGGCCAGGACATAAAGTGATGCATGCGCGCAGGCCGGTGGCATGTTCCGTACTGCCTCTATCAGGTCACGGGGAGATGCTCCAGCATCAGTCATGGGAGTGGATCGTATCAACAGTCGACCGTGACCGTACCTCGTAGATGAAGTTGGAAGAGACCTTGGTTGATATTACTTGCAAAACCGGCGAAGCACTACCGCCGGGTTTCGGGGCGGGCACACTTGCTCAATGCCGGATCGATAAAGCGTCGGTAGCCTAATTAGCCGAGTCACTGAAGTACCGCATCTTGTGCGACACAAATGCCAGACGACACGTCGTCTCTCGTGCCAGCTTGGCCTCGAAATATCCCTCACCATACCACGCCGCCCTCATCGTACGTCTCGATCAGCCCAGCCATATTGCAGTGGCGCCTCCCTCCGCATCCATAGCTCCCACGCTGCATGCGGGAACCATCGTTCCAGCTGCTAGCTGCCGAGATCTTAGCACGCGAGCGCCAATTACAGCAACAGCTTGTCGAGCAAATGTGGAGGAAGGGAGTGATGAACCTGCGAATGCCGCATGATGGGACGAGCACGGGACGACTGCCAGAGCTCGCGAGCAATCTAGCGCAGCCAGCATCCAATCTGTAGCTTGATCGTGGTCTGCTATTCGCTGCGAGGCTCACAGCTCACATGCCTGCGGTCCACTCACACTGCTCGCCGACTGGCAATTTCGTTGCTGCTAGGTGCGAGAAACTCCACCTAGTGGTCTGCACGAAAGTTGACCCGGACCGCGATCTCGTCATACTCCACGAGTGCATCGGTTGCAAGTGGGCGCAAAAACGCCACATATTGCAGCCATGAGCCGACATTGATTGCCTTGAATAATGCCTGCCTTTTTGATGCATTGTTCGAGCGCGAGCTGGCGGAGCAATAAGATCTGTATCGCCGGGGTGAAGTCCACTACCCCTCCATCCAACCCCACCATCGACATCACCTCTCCGATGGAAGCTTTGTCTTGACCCTACTTGAACGTCCAAGACGCAATACGCCCAACAAGCTAACACCAAACTATGCAACTAGCTCACCGGTCCACAGTGCATCGCGTCTGCTAGCATAGGTAGATCCATACAGGGCTCCGTCGAAGCCCGGTGCAACCGCTGCTCATTGGGAGATGAGCCACGTGCATGGTTGACGTGTGCGCTCGTTTTGTGATAGTGTACAGCAAGGCGCATGTGATCGATGGGCTACACACTCCACACCCTAGTCCTGGTTCAGCCCGGCACACACTACTTGCGCATCCCACAAACGTCACTTACCTTACCTGAGCTCACTTCCCTCTTATCTTACACTCTGACAACCCTGCGGCGACTGTACGATCTTGAGCGACGAGAACGTGTGATTGAGAGTTCGCGGTGCTGTGCGCATTCCTTCATTCGGTCTTTACTGTCACGGCCGTTTGACAACATGTCGAAGCTATTCATTGGGTACGACGGTTCACTCCTACCGACAGCGCGACGTCGCATTTTGCAAGACTGACAGTATCACGCCAGTGGCCTTGCATGGCATACCGACGACCAGACTTTGCGCGCGAAGTTCGAGGAGTTTGGTGAGGTTCAGGAAGCTGTGAGCATCACTCTCGTCGCATAGCCGCGGCGCACCGATAACTGATACCTGCTAGATCGTTGTCAAGGACCGCGATACCGGTCGCAGCCGTGGCTTCGGCTTTGTGCGTTTTGCGCAGGATTCGGAGGCTGATAATGCAGTATCGCAAATGAACAACGTCGAGTAGGTATATTGCGACCGAGGGATCTTGGACAATATCTCTGACTATGCGCACAGATTCGACGGCCGCACCATCCGCGTTGACAAGGCATCTGAGCGTGGTGGTGGCGGAGGTGGTGGTGGAGGCGGGTTTGGCGGCGGACGTGGTATGACTTCACAAGAGCGTACTTGAGAGTACACAAGCTGACTGAACAGAAGGCGGCGGCTACAGTGGTGGCGGTGGACGTGGTGGCTACCAGGGAGGCGGTGGCGGATACCAGCAAGGTGGCTATCAGGGAGGCGGCGGCTACCAGGGTGGCGGTGGTGGCGGATACCAGGGCGGTGGTGGAGGAGGTAATCCACGGCGTATTACTGCATATTGCTTCACACAACTGACACGATCGTCCAGGCTATAGCGGCGGTGGCGGCGGCAACAACTGGCGTGGCGGTGGTGGAGGAGGCGGCTACCAGGG
>KZ111190.1:91679-135595 GCA_002077045.2 Rachicladosporium sp. CCFEE 5018
CATGAAGTTCTGATGGCCACGTGTGTCTCTACAGTGGAAACATGACGTACCATGACAATCACCAGCCACCTTGTCACACGAAACCCCGTGCAACGGCAGAGGCCAAGCGTCGACGCATCGATCGGCGACACGCCCGCTGTCTGCAGCGCACCGGCCAGCGGCTCGTCGCATGGAGCTCTGCCATGAGTGGCGCGAGCTTGCGCCTTAACCACACGCTATTCGCTGCCGCTGCCAACTTCCCACAATGCCTCACCCGCACACCCATGTCCGTCCAGCTCCATCGCTGCAAATCCGCCTACGTCACGGCGCGATCGTCACGACAACCTGCGATGAGAACAGCGTCACCGCACCGGAGTCGTACTCCCTGCCCGGTGCCTGCGGGTCTGTAGAAAGAACCCGCATGTATATCCCTTCTGGCCCAGCTCGCAGCCACACTTCCTTACTCTGCCACTTTCCCCTTTCTCTCAGCTTTACCATCTTCAGCAAGAGCCAAATAATACTGCTCACCCCATTGAACGATCTCCTTTACGTGTCCTGCGTTGTGCATGACCAGCAATTCTGATCAATACGCCTATTACTCCTTCCCTCCCACCCCCAACAGGCTGTCTCCTGCTACAAGCCGGAGAACTTCCCGTACCACCTCTTCCACTAAACAAACCAGCAACATGGCGCCTTCCCCCGCCGCTGGTAAGGGAGCCTCGGCTGCGCCCAAGACACCCACAAAGCTTGGTCGCAAGCCCGAGAGCACACCCAAGAAGCTCGGGCAGCCATCTTCGAGCACACCCAAAGCTCCGGCAACGCCAAAGGCTCCCAGCGCCAAGAAGCCAGACACCAGCTCTGTCTCCAAGAAAGCTGGTGAGGCCGCCCCCAAGGCCGAGTCTGCCAAGGAGACTGCCGAGGAGGCACCCAGCAAGGTCGAGATGAAGGATGACGACGAAGATGACGAAGAGCCCATGAGCAAGGTCTCCGAAGCCGGCAAGGACGGCGAGGAGCAGCTCGGCGAAGCCGCACCAGAGCCCGTGGGTGACGACGAAGACGATGATGCCGTAGGCGGTGCCACCGAGAAGGCCGAAGAGGCCACTGATGAGGCTGAGGAAGCCGCTGATGACGACGATGTGGCTGACGACGCTACCGAGAAGGCTGGCCAAATTGGCGAGTCCGCTGACGAGGGCGCCGAGGAGACGGCTGACGAGACTGCCGACGATGCCACTGAGGAGGCGGACGAGGGTAAGCAAGATCAGAGCTCCGGCGGCGGTCTGTTGTCAAGTGCTAAAGGATTAGCAGGCAAGGCTTCCGGGCTCGCCGGGAACGCTCCCAAGGACGCCTCCAAGGCTGCCGGTGACGCCAAGGAGAAGACCGAGGAGACCGCCGAAGACGCCGAGGATGCTGCCGAAGAGACTGCCGACGAGGGTCAGAAGGTAGCTGGCGAGACCACCGATGAGGCTGGCGAAGCCGCTGAGGGCGCCGAAGACGAGACCGAAGGCGCCACTGAGGATGCCGAGGATGCCACTGATGGTGTCGACGGTGAGGAGGGTGAGGAGGCCGTCGAGGGCGCCAAAGCCAAGACCGAGGACGCCGCTGAGGGCGCTGAGGATGAGGCCGAGGAGGGCGCTGAAGATGCCGAGGAGGGTGCCGAGGGTGCCGTCAACGGCGTCAAGGAGGGCGCTGAAGACGGTGCCGAGACCGCCGAAGAGGGCGCCGAGGCAGCTGAAGGCGAGGCTGGTGAAGCCGCCGAGGGTGTTGAGGATGAGGCCGATGGCGAGCCGAAGGAGCTCCCTCTCGACCTCGTCAAGCTCAAGGGTCTTGAGGTCAAGGCTGATGGCACTGTCGAAGACGCCGAGGGCAACCAAGTCGCTAAGCTCGCTGAGGGTGACGCTGAAGACCTTGAGGGCTACCCTATCGGCGACAACGGTGAGATTCTTGATGATGATGGAGATCTCGTTGGCCGTGTCGAGCTCCTTCCCGAAGAGATCAAGCGCCAGCTCCAAGAGAAGCGCGACGCTGGCGAAGAGCTTCCCGCTGAGGCTGACGAGTACCTCGGCGCCGAGGATGGCGAGGAAGGCGAGGATGGCGAGGAGGCCGAGGAGGAGGACACCGGTCTTCCACCCCTCAGCATTCTCGAGGGTCTCACCTGCCAAGTCGACGGCCTCATCTACGACTCCGAGGGCAACACCGTTGGTAAGGTTGTCGATGGCGACCCAGAGGAACTCCAGAACGCTACTCTCAATGACCAGGGCGAGTTCATTGATGAGGAGGGCAACGTTGTTGGCCACGCTGACATCCACGAGGAGGCTGCCGAGCTCGTCGAGCAGGGCATCTATGAGTCAGCTAAGGCTCCTGTCGGCGACGACGAGGAGGCCGAAGAAGGCGATGAGGAGGCTGCCGAAGATGGCGAGGAGGCTGCCGAGGGCGAAGCCGAGGGCATTGAGGATGAGCTCCCTGGCATCGAGGCTCTCGAGGGCAAGGAGCTCAACGAGTCTGGCGAGGTCGTGGACGAGAACGGCGAAGTTCTTGCCAAGATCGAGGACGAGGAGATCCTCCAGAAGATTGCTGATGGCGAGATCGACCCTGCTACTCTCACTATCAACGAAGAGGGTGAAGTCGTCGACGAGGAGGGCAATGTCCTCGGTGGCATGGAGCTCGAGGAGGGTGCTGCCGAGAAGCTCGGCAAAATCGCCCCCACCTACGACATCCGCATCTTGGAGGGCCGCAAGGTCAACAAGAAGGGCAAGGTCATCGACGACGATGGTGAGGAGATTGGTCAACTCACAGAGGGTGACCCAGCCAAGTGCACGGGCAAGAAGGTCAACGACAAGGGTGAGGTCCTTGACAAGAACGGAGAAGTCATCGGCAAGGTCGGCATCACCGAGGGTGAGGCCGCAGAGACCGCCACCAAGGACCTACTCACTGAGCTTGGCGAGATCGAGCCAGAAGAGGAGGAGGCTGCCGAGGAAGAGCCAGCGCTGCCTGGCCTGGACACTCTTGAGGGCTTGAAGGTCAATAAGAAGGGTCAAGTCCTTAACGAGGACGGCGAGCCAATTGGCGAGCTGACCGAGGGTGACTTGACTGCCTGCGCTGGTCGCAAGATCAACGACAAGGGTGAGGTCTTGGACAAGGACGGCAACGTCATCGGCAAGGTCAACACCTTGCCTGCACCAGGTGAGGATGGTGAGGAGGGAACTCCCGAGGAGGAGCAGCAGGCACCTGGCCTCGATGTCCTCGACGGCCTCAAGCTCAACAAGAACGGCCAAGTCCTTGATGAGAATGGAGACCCGATCGGTGAGCTCACCGAGGGCGAGATCACTCAGTGCGCTGGCCGCAAGGTCAATAACAAGGGTGAGATCCTCGACGATGAAGGAAACGTCATCGGCAAGGTGCAGACCATCTCGCCGCCAGGTGAGGAGGAGGAAGAGGAGGGTGATCAGCTCCCGCCTCTGTCGGTGCTCGAGGGCCTGACCTGCAACAAGGCTGGCAAGATCATCGACTCGAACGGTGTGATTGTTGGTGAGCTTGTTGAGGGCGACGCGAAGAAGTTGGCCAAGTCTGGCATCACCTCCGACGCTGAGGGTCAGTTCTGGGACAACAAGGGTCATGTCATCGGCCGTGCGCAGACTGTCGCTGTCGAGGACGCTGAGGAGGAGTCACCATTTGCTGGTCTCGAAGGCTTGAAGGTCATCGAGGATGGCTGGGTCGCTGATGAGAACGGCAACGTTGTCGGTCAAGTCACTGAGGGTGACCCCAAGAAGCTCGTTGGCCGCAGCGTCGATGAGGATGGCGATATCATCGACAAGAAGGGCTCTGTTGTCGGTCACGCCGAACGCTACGAGCCCGAGGACGAGGCTGAGGCTGAGGCAGCTGATCTTTCCTTCCTGCAAGGTAAGGTCGTGAACAAGGCCGGTCTCATCATTGGCGACGATGGTGTACCTGTCGCACGCCTTTCCGAGGGCTCCGCGAAGGACCTCGCTGGCAAGAAGGTCGACGACCAAGGACAAATCTGGAACGACGCAGGAAAGGTCATTGGTCGTGTCGAGCTCATCCCAGAGGAGGAGCGCGAGCGACCAGAGGGCGAATTCGCCGGCCTCGAGGGCCTCCGTGTCATTGAAGATGGCAAGGTGGCTGACGAGCACGACAACGTTGTGGGTGAGGTCGTTGAGGGCAACCCCAAGCGTCTCATCGGCATGGCCGTGGATGAGGATGGTGACATCCTCGACAAATACGGCAACACCAAGGGCCATGCCCAGCGTCTGCCAGAAGAGGAGGAGGCAGTTGTCGACAATAGCATCCTCGACGGCAAGACACTGAACAAGAAGGGCTACGTTGTCGATGACGAGGGCCGTGCTTTCGGTATTCTTGTTGAGGGCAACTCCAAGGAGCTTGCTGGCCGCAAGTGCGACGAGAACGGTTACGTCTACGGCGACACCGGCAAGGTTGCTGGCCGCTGCGAGGTCCTTCCAGAGGACCAGCGCACGTTCAAGGAGGAGGGACCGTTCGAGGGTATCGAGGGCCTCCGCGTCGTCAAGGGCGGCAAGGTCGAGGACATCGATGGCAACGTCCGCGGTGAGATCGTCGAGGGCAATCCCAAGCGTCTTGTCGGGATGGCTGTCGACGAGGATGGTGACATTCTGGACAAGAACGGCAACGTTAAGGGACATGCTGAGCCGCTTGATGAGGAGGACCCAGAGGCACCAGATCTTTCGATGCTCGCTGGCACCACCATCAACAAGGCTGGTTACGCTGTCGATGGCAACGGCCGCAAGGTCGGTCGCCTCGTCGAAGGCGATCCATCCACCATGATCGGCAAGAAGGTCGATGGTGAAGGCCAGGTGTGGGACAACGCCGGCAACGTCGTCGGTCGCTGCGAGGTCATCCACGGCGAGGACACCAAGGAAGACGGACCCTTCGCTGGGTTCGAGAACCTTGAGATCAACAAGGATGGCACTGTCACCACACAAGCTGGAGACATCATCGGTCGCATCACTGAGGGTGATGTGAAGAAGCTCCTGGGTCACCGTCCTGATGCTGACGGAGATATCCTCGACACCAACGGCAACGTCATTGGTAAGGCCGAGCGATGGGAGCCTGAGGATGAGGAAGACAACCGCCCTATCAACCCCATGAAGGGCATGCGTGTCAACAAGGAGGGTGAGGTCCGTGATGAGAACGGTGACCTTGTCGGCCGCCTCACAGACGGCAACCTCGGCCACTGCGTTGGCCAGGTCATCGACGAGAACGGCAACGTTGTCGACTACGATGGCAACAAGATCGGTGAGGTCACCCTTCTCGAGAACATCGCAGATGATTTTGAGGGTCCCACTGAAGAGGAGCTCGAGGAGGCCCGCAAGCGCGATGAGGAGCGCGAGGTTGCCGAGAAGATGAACGGCATCTGTGTGCAGACCCTCGAGCGCATGCAGCCCATTTGCAAGCAGATCCGCGAGCACATGGAGCGCGCCGACCGCACGCCCAAGGACGAGCTCGACGAGGACGAGCTTGTCAACCAGGTCAAGCCTCTCATCGAGGAGGGTGGTCGCATTCTGCAAGAGTGCAACGGCTCGCTTCGTGGTCTCGATCCCGATGGACACATTGCCGCGCAGGCCAAGGGTCGCGCTGGCACGAAGGAGGCCACGCCTGAGGAGTACCAGCTTGCTGAAAACCTCAAGGAGCTCACCACGACTGTCGTCACGACCATTGATGACGCCAAGAAGAAGCTCAACGACATGCCGCAGGCGAAGAAGAAGCTCAACCCGCTTTGGGGCTTGCTCACTCAGCCATTGTTCCAGATCTTGGCTGCTGTTGGCTTGCTGTTGGCAGGTGTGCTCGGCTTGGTCGGCCAGCTGCTCAACGGTCTCGGTCTTGGTGGTCTTGTCAACGGCCTGCTCGGTGGTCTTGGTGTCAACAAGCTGCTCTCTGCGGTCGGTCTCAAGGATGACGATAAGAAGGGTAAGGGCAAGGGTAAGAGCGCGCTCTCCAGCTTGCCTGTTGTTGGTGGCATGCTCGGCGGTGGCAAGTAGGCCTAAGATGCATCGAATGTGGTCGACAGGACGGGATGATCTGATGACGGGTGTACAGTATCCTTGACTTGACGGAGCTCTCAGATGTTGGAAAAGCGGGATGGCGTTAGCGGTCTGAGCGATTTATTCCATAGTAATGCTTTGCATGTATATTAGTGGTAGTAGTTTGCACTTCAAGCACATTCAACTCAATCATTGTGCCAATACTACCTCTCTAGCTGGTGATGACTTCACTGTCATTGCCCTTCTCGTCATTATTCTCCGTCTACAGCCTCACAGTCCTCGGCGTATGTGTTCGAGCCCGCGAACATAACGTTCGCGTCAACGACCATGCAGTGGAAGACAAGGACCTTGAAAAGAAGGAGAAAATGAAGTCGAGAGCGACTTGTCACCACAAAGTGCAGGCAGGTACGAATTCTACATCTTCGTGACGGCAGGCGCATCCAATGTGACCCGACCGAATCACCATTTGAGCCTCTCGCTCAGTGACTTCACCTACATCACGCCAACTTACGAAGCGTCCGACGCGTGGTTTATGACACTGAATGACCCAAGATTCATACGGCTTCCATGTCTTGTTCGAGTAGATGTATGGTCATGCTACTATGTTGATGCTGTTCTACCCAACGACTGTAATCAGTATGCCCTAGCGCCACAAATAATGCTACCACCCTCCAACGCCTCGCTGTCATCCTACTCATGCAAACCCACCATCCAAATCACTCAAAAGACATACTAACCTCCTTCTCCTTCCCAAACTCCTCCTCATCCGCCCAAGGATTATGCCCTAGAGGCTTCACCGCAGGCGCAGGTGTCGAACTTGCATCTGTCGTTGGGGGCGGCGCAGTGTGCAGTATCGAAGGTACAGGCGTTGTTGCTCTCGAGCTAAGGGGCAGACGATCTGGCGTCGCAGAGCGGGAGGGCGGGAGATCTAGCGAAGGCTTCAGACTCGGACTGCTCGTGTGGTCGTTGTGAGTGTGGCCATTGACTGCCTGTGACGCAGCTGGATCAGGCGGCGCAGGTGATATGCCGCGCTGCGGTGATCCGTTCGCTGAGTGCGAAGGCCCAGCTTCAGCACCAAAACTCTGCACCTGCCTCAACGGCACGAATGTGCTATTCTCCTCGCCACTCCGCCTCGGCGTCTCAATCCGCATGGGTGGCAGCGTACTCTCGATCTCCCTGACCTGTAAATGCGCTTTGATTTCCTCCAAGTCCTCCGGGTTCTTCGTAGCCAGCGCAAGGACCTCTCGGTGTATTGCATCGACATCGAACATTAGATCTGCATTGTTGGCAGCCACAGTCTCCGGATCCGCACCCTCGGCTTCAACCTTCGCAGCCGCCGCAGCAGCAGCGGAGGTCTCGTCATAGGTCTCCCAATTCTTCTTGGCTGGCGCCTTCTTCCGTGAGAAGCGGGCGAGGAAGCCTTTCTTCTTGGGCTCTTCTTCCATGGCACGACGCGCCTCCTCGATCTCGTTGATCAGCTCTCGCTGGCGCTTCTCGTGGTTCTCTGGGTCCGGATCCTCGATCTCAGTGAACTCCAGACTCTCGACCTCCCAGCCCACAGTCTGCAGTAGTAGGGGCATCTTCGCTCGGTAAGCCATGTGCCCAGGCACTTTGTCCGTGACATTGACATTCTCGATCCCAGCGATCTCAACTGGACTCAGACCAGCTACCTTTGCGATACCGCCGCCAGTCGCACGGAACAAGTAGCCCAGAATCCAATCGTTGACAGCGTAGCCGTTCACAAAGCGTCCGGAGACGACAGAGCGAGCACGAAGCCACTCATCTTTCTTGAATACCACCGGCGAGCCGAAAATGTAGACATTCTGTATCAGCCCCAGCGCGCCGCGAGACGCAAGTTCACGCAGGGCGGAGAAGATCACTCGGGCGCCTAACGAAAAGCCCACGAGTGTAATGGGTCGGACGCCGAGGTTGCGATCGATCAGAGAGTCTGCTAAGATTAGTCCTGCTGCGTCTGCGCGCGCGCAGGAGACTGTCCAGGGATTGTCTACGAGGTATGCGAGCTTTGTCAACAGAATAGGTGTTGATATGCCAGCCATGAGTGTAGCAAGAAACGTCGCGCCGAGGACTTGCTGGATCGTCTGGGTCAGAGCTTCGGTGCCGAGAATCTGTATCGTAGCACCAGTCGACTGCAGCATCTCAGGCTCCCAGTGCACGGAGTACATATCGCCCATGATTGGATCAACAGTCGAGAACGGCAGTCGCACATCGTCGACTTTGCCCGTCATCCAGCCTGCTACTGTGACAATGAGATTGACGCGCTTATTGTTGTGCAATGGTCGGTACTCGAAAGTCTTCACTGCGCCTGTGCGACGGTGAGAGGCTTTGATACCGATGTTCGCGCCTGTCAAGGCACCTGTCGTGCCGATCAAGGCTGCTGCGCCTGTCCCAGCGAAGAAGGAAGAGGTGCCCGCTACACCGATCGATGTGAAGCCAGCTGCGAGACCGGCCCCAATCACTGGTGCTAGCAAGCCAGCGCTCAGACCAATAACGAGACCACCACCGACAGTGCAGAGCCCCATGACCATCAGACGTCGATTGCGCCTGGCTTTCTCACGAGCCTGCATGTGCTCCTCTTCGTTCCAATTCTCTTTATCGGCTTGTTCCTGCATTTCAAGAGCATCTGTCACACGCTTCTCGAAGCGACAGAGTTCTTGCCAGTCGACTGCCAGTGCTGTTCCCACTCTCTCCAGTAGCACTCTCGATCGAGAGTCATAGGTGCTATCGGCGATGAGGAGAAGGAACAGGTCGCACAGTACGGTCCATCGTAGGTCCAAGTCAATGTTCTTCGCGTCATCGCCGAACGTGTCTGGATCCTCGATGTGAAGGTCATCAGCATTGCGATCCTCATACGCAGGTGGGGGCGCCTCTGACATGGGCGTACCAGGCACAGAAGGCGTGCCAGGTGTGGACTGATTCGTCGCAGACTTCCGTCGATCCGCAGAAGGGCGTGGTGAGCTGACTGAAAGCCTCGCCGAGGATGACATCGCCTCCTCTAATTCTTCTTCTCCTTCCTCATCCACAGGTGCAGCACCCGGATTCTTCACTCTCGCGTTCTGCATCAGCTGTGGCGTCAGATCAGCAGCCTGCAGTCCATGCTCCGCCAGCTGCTCGATCATGACCTGCTCCTGTGTTGAGATTTCCATGTGACTATACAGCCGCACCATCATCTTCTGCGCCCACATCTTGGTCGCCTCCATTGCCATGTCGATGAGCTTCTTTGATCCTTTCGTACGCTCGTACTTCTCCAGCTCTTGCATCATCGCTGACATTGACAGTCTGACCACACCGACGTAGGCTATGCGCTGGCCTTCAGTGAGCAGCTCTTTCGTGGTCTGCATCTGCGAGATGAGGTCGCGTGCCTCGTCTTCTTCGTCCAGCGCATTACGTGTGTAGCCCTCTTTGAAGAGGTATGCAGTGTTGTCGTCAAAGCTTGTCTGAGATTGTGCGTCCTCGTCTACACCCACTCGCGTATAGCCCTTCGCAGCACCGCCCAGCGTGCCGTATGCCATGGTCTCGTCATCCACCTCATCGTAAGCCTTGGCAGTCACCTTTCCCCAGTCATCGTACTGTCGGAATGTAGCGAGTGCTGGCATAGGCTGCCATTGTCCCTGGTCATCCTCTTCCTCTTCTTCCTCCTCTCGAGGCGCGAGTGCCTGATGTGACCATTCCGAGACGGCGTGGTTCGAGGGCTTTGCCGTATGTCCAGGAAGGAAGTCGCCGCTCTTGCGCGTGGTTCGAGGACTCTTAGGACTTGCCGGACTGACTGGCGTGGCTTCGTCTGGCGGCTTCAGAGGCTCCTCTGGTGGACTTACAGTGTCGAGACTCGGTGTTGCAGGCCTTGTGGGTGCCTTGCTCTCTGTCACCTCGGCAGGCTCCGAGACCGCATCGACGAACTTGTCGTCCTCCGCCTCGTCATCCTTCACATCTGCTTCGTCTGGCGGCTCGTCCGCATCTTCGTACTGTCTCCTTCGTGGCGGTCGCACTGGGAGTCCGAACTCATCTGCCACTGGCGTATTGTCTTGCCCGGCACCAGCGTCGACTCGCATTGCGACCTCTGCCTCTACAACGTTCGTTGTTACCTCCCGCTCCTCGACCTCGACCTTTGGTACTGAGGCTGAGCCATTCTCAGGCATACTGAATTTCCGCCAAAACGTCGCCAATGAGCGTGGTATCACATGGTATACTGTGCAAGTATGCAGCAGATTAGTCTACTCCCTGAGAGTACTTGGTGTTCAGATACAATTAGGACAGTATAGTGTAGTGATTCTTAATACGACCATCTACTCGACATACCACTTTCACGACCCACAACAGCCGCTCGGTCGAAGCTGCTTACAATGTGGGGCGAGATGATACGACAAGGGCCACCCCAGTCTCGGCGTCGGAATGCTCGGCCCGCACCTACTTTGCACGAGTCAATCCTTATCAGATCCCGAACCTTGAAAAGTCGCAAAGTCCATTCCCGTTACAATACGTCCGCTGCCAAAGGCACTCGCCCTCTACACCAACACATACCTCTCCCCACCACCGCAACAATGAAACTCCACCGCGCCAAGACCTCCCGCAAACTAATGTCCGCCTACACCACCTCCTTCGCCTTCCGCCCACCCTACCAAGTCCTCCTCACCAGCAGCTTCATCCTCGCCGCCGCAACCTGCCGAATGAACCTCGGGCACCTCCTCCAGAACACGCTACAATCCGAGATAAAGCCAATGATAACACAGTGCTGTATCCGGTATCTCTACGATATCGAGGTCGCAGACGGCGACACCGAGGGCAAAGCGCAGAAGGAGGGCGTGATAGCCGTTGCCAAAGAAGCTGAACGACGGCGATGCGGCCACCATGAGCTAGACTCACCACTTGCGGAAATGGAATGTATACTCTCCATTCTCGATCCTAAGAACAGCGGGACGAACAGACATAAATACATCGTCTGCACGCAAGACCGCGCCTTCCGTTCCCGTTTGCGAGCCATACCCGGCGTGCCGCTCGTATACATCAACCGCAGTGTCATGATATTGGAGCCCATGGCGGAGGCGAGCGAGACGTTTCGGGAGCAAGAAGAGAGGGGAAAGATGAGGGCTGGGCTTCTTGGGGGACGGGGGATGAAGAGGCAGAGGGAGGAGGAGGGGGATGGGGAGGGGAAAGAGGAGGAGGGGAGGGCTGAGGAGAGGGTTGTGAAGAGGAAGAAGGGACCGAAAGCGCCGAATCCTTTGAGTGTTAAGAAGAGTACTAAGGTGGTGGAGAAGAGCGGGAGGGGGGAGAAGGAGGGTGATGGTGAAGACGGGGTTGCGATCAGGAAGTCAGCGAAGAAGGAAGCGAGGAATGGGCATAGTGTAGATGGAGGAGATGCAGCTCAGGATGGTGTAGAGAATGTGCAGGATGGCGAGCGGGTGAAGCGGAAGCGGAAACGCAAGCCCAAGGGCAATGACATGGCCGACGCGCCAATCGTGAGTACTCCTGCGGTGGTGGAGACTTCAGCGTAGAAACGAAAACGAGTGGGGCTGGAGGAGACGCTGTACAGGATTACTCTGCATAACACACTACTATACCCATCCTCATCGCAATGCGAGCACATAGCACAGCCTCCCGATATCTCTTCATTACTTACTTTCGCTCGCTTTCAATACTCTCACCACAAGCTTCAGATGGCCGCCTTGTCACCTTCCACACCACAACCCCCGCCCAAACCTCGGTGCTCAACCTCAGCACCCCTCAGCATCATCCTCAACATAGCATCCCCTCCTCTCTCACTCCCCCTCGCGCGTCACGCCTTCTTCCCCGACTTCCCCGACTTGACCAATTCACCAAGTCTCTTCTCCATGATCTGCCTCCCATCATAAGTCTCCCAGATATAATGCGGCGCCTTATTAACAATGTCCCAGCTAACTAAGTTGTCAGTGATCTTGGTGAGATCCTCCTGCTTCCTCTTCCAGTCCTCGTCTTTCCTGCAACTGATGCCCGAGCTGACGACCACAAGCGGCGTCTTGACGCCCTGCACTGTGCGTGCGGTGGAGACTTCGCTGCGCGTAAGCGAGTCCGCGACGAGGTTCTCCTGGAGTTGCGCTTTGATGTACTTCCCGCCCTGATACGCGTCCTTTCCGTAAACTCTGTCTTCGCGTGAGCGGCCTCCGAACAACGCGCCGGTAATACGCTGGATGCCGAGCGGGGAGATGACGCCCCAGCCCCAGAGAATGAAACCACGCATTGGGCTCGCGATGCGGTGCAGCAGGTCCTCGTGCAGAGGGTCAACGAGCATGATGCCCACTACATCTCTGAAATGACGGGCGGAGAAGATACGCGAGACGATGCTGCCATAGCCAGCGGAGACAAGGATCCAGGGTCCCTCCTCGCCTGCGAGCGCGAGGGCTTCGGCGAGGTTGTCGGCGGACATCCCTGCTGAGTGAGGCGAGGGAGCGTTGTCAGACCATGCGTAGCCAGGGCGGTCCCAGTAGCAGTACTTGTCGATGGTGCCGTTCTCGTAGGCGTTGTAGAGCCAGTGCTCGAAGTCGAATTCGCTTGGGTCTTCGGCTGCCTCAAGCAAGATTGTGGGTGACTTCTTGCCAGAGGCAGAAGTGGTACTGTTGCCTACACAGGCCAAGTGGACGGCGTACTTGTCGCCGTCGACGAAGTAGCGCTCGCCGTCCATCTCGAGGCTGGCGTCGCGGCTGCGGAGGATGAGCGTGCAGGTCATGAGGATCGTGATGGCGATGTAGATGCTCAGGATCGTGGTGGCGGTGATGACTGCCAGCCACTCGCGCACTGTGCGGCGGGTTTCCGGACGGCCAGTGAGGCGCTCTTCCTCTTCCTTCTTACCCCACGCCACGACGCGGTCAGTGAGCACGCACCATCCTGAGATGAAGACGCCCCAGACCACAGATGCGATACCTGGCGGGCCCTCCTCGCCGCGAATACGAGCTACCGAGACAATGATGATGAGGTCGACGACAATGATCAAACCGATCACGCCTTGAGAGACGCGCATGGCGAGACTCGGCGCGGAGAAGAACAGCAGAGAGTTCAGCAGCATGCCGGCTGTGAGAGTTGTGTAGGCGAAGTCAAAGAAGCCTGAGCCGCGGGTGGAGAGGCCTGGAGGCGAGACGAAGATGCTCACTAGCAGGAGCACCCACCAGACGAAGGTTATGGCTAGGAAGATCACTGAGAGAGCTCGCAGGGCGCGGACGGTCCAGAGATTGTAGGGTGATACCTGGTCTTGACGTTAGTATCTGTTCCGTTGTGTCTGCTTCACTGGCTGTCCACTCACTGCTGGGTCATCTGGGTCCAGATAGCCATCTCCATGAGGAGGTCTCGGGTTCCGTGGCAGCAGCCTGTCTCTCTCATTCGGCTCCCTCGAAGCTCTTGCAGATCGGGGCCGTGGCCCATCCTCAGACTCCCTCGCCATATTATCAGATCCTTCGCCGCCGTTAACGTGCAGCACTTCGTCAATGTCGTCGTCGTCTTTCTTCTTCGAGCCCCAAAGTGTAGTCATGTTGGAGAAGGTAGAGGTGTTGAGAAGCTATGTGAGGTCTCTGATGGAGGAGGCGTACAGAGGCGAGCGTGACAGACAGCGTCGCTTAGCGCCGTACTGATGCCTGTACTGCTCTGACCCGTGCTGTGGCAGAGAGGAGCAGCAGGTGGAGATGGTTTGTACCGCGTCTGCATGGAGGACGGCACAGAGTTGGCAGTCAAGCTTGGAACGTCATTGTGGCTGGAGAGCTATCCGACTGTACTTCATCGCCGCGGAAAGTCTACATCAATTGGATTAGACTTCAGGATATGTACTGCTGCCTGTCCCACAATCCTTCGTCTCTTTGCTCTGGATTCTCTGGCATCGCTATCGCTATGCAGAGTCGTGCACGAGCAGCATGGCCGTGAGTCTGGAACAGCTTGATCGGCAGGATCGCCCATGTCCATGTAAAGCGGGAGATCACGACCGGGGTCGAGCCCGTGCACTGAGACTGCATCTGATCTCGATGATGGAGTTTATGCCAAGTCTGCTATGTGAAGCGAGACAGAATAGAAGAGTCAAGACGGGCCTTCAGAGGGGAGCGCGATCGAGGAGGGGTCCAGAGAACACCAGGTTGTACTCCAGCCCGATGGCAAAATGATACTTCCCTGAACACAATGCCGTAGTAGATACAAGTCAAGAAAGCTCTGACACATGTCAAACGCTGCTGCAACAGCACTCGCCACACCCACCCCTCTATCTGCCATGCACAACATCAAGTGACCGCAAGCTCAACTCCACGTGCAACACAACGTCCCTCTCCAGGTTCAACCAAGCAATGCCCTCTAGCTCCCTCCTTCACCAAACCCTGATCGCCTCTGTTGCAACAGCAACACCTGCACCGCCACCTCGACCCCGACCCCGCGCCCTAAGACCAGAAGTTCCAGACATCGACTCCGACCGCAGCTCCTCCTCAGACTCTGCTTCCTCCGCCTCAAGTACCGCAAGCGTAGTAACTGTGCGACCTAGCTCACGTGAAGCAGCTGCAGGGCCAAGCTCGTGGACGCAGTATTTTGAGCGGGAGCTATGGCTTGAGCACGATCTGGAGAACGGGGTGAAGGCTGTTTACCATGTTTATGTGACGCCGCCGAAGGATGTGAGGAAGGGGCCACTGTTTGTGTGTCATCATGGTGCTGGAGCTTCGGGATTGAGTTTTGCCGTTCTGGCAAGGGAGATCAGGGGTTTGATGCTAGGTGCTGGCGTGCTGGCCTTGGAGGCTAGGGGACATGGGTCGAGTGTTACGGGATCTGATGGTAATGAGGTCGCAAACTACAGTCTTGAGACTCTGACGATGGATGCATTGAACATGATCATGGCCACGAGCAAGGCGCTGGACTGGCCAGGTCTGCCTCCGCTGCTGCTAATCGGCCACAGTCTCGGTGGTGCAATCATGACGACCCTCGCGACCACTCACTGGCGAGCACTTGGTGCAGCACTTGTAGGCTACGCAGTCCTCGACGTTGTCGAAGGCTCCGCACTCGAAGCCCTCTCCCACATGAAGACCTATCTCTCTTCTCGGCCTCGCAGCTTCGCCTCAGCAGCAGAAGCAGTCGACTGGCACCTCCGCTCCCGCACAGTTCGCTCGCGAGAAAGCGCCGAAGCCTCTGTCCCATCACTCCTCGTTCCCTCTCTCCCAAATTCCGGATCGTACACCTGGCGCACCGATCTCTCCACCACGAGCTCAGCATGGGAGGGCTGGTTCCAGGGGATGAGCTCGAAGTTCCTTACTGGTCGCGGTGCAAAGCTACTGATCTTGGCTGGCACGGATCGCCTGGACAAAGAGCTGATGATCGGTCAGATGCAAGGTAAGTTCCAGCTGGTCGTGTTACCTGAGGCGGGGCACTTCGTGCACGAGGATGTGCCGGCGAAGGTTGCTGGACTGCTGGTGGAGTTCTGGAAAAGAAATGATCGGAGCGCTATGGTGTTGCCGCCGAAGGTTAGTGAACTGTTAGCGATGGGGAAGAAAGTGTGATCATAGCCTCCCATTTGACGTGGGTCACGACACTCCAATCTGTAGAGCAAAGGGCGCTGAGTGAGGTTGCCGAGTGAAGGCTGGAAGTGAACGCTGTGGCATCCACTCATGTACCAAATAAGTGAGTGGCGATCGTACCTTCCTCACTCTCTCCAGGCGTGCACCCGCTCCACCGGAGGGACTGGTCGGCTGCGTGTACTCTAGCCCTCTAAAGCTCGATACACAACACACGCTCACACTGCACTCGCTGCCATCCTGGGTATTTGGCGGTACTTACAGTTCCTTGCCATGGCTCAAGCGAGTTGCGAGCAATCCGGTTCAAGCATGCCAATAGACCGCGCCACAGCGACCGTCATTTCCGAGACTGCACAATCAGACATCTTCGATTTCTTCGGTCTTCCGCGCGAGCTACGGTAATTCGAGTTTCACTCCGGTCTCATATGCAGTCCGAACTAACCATTCACAGCGACTGGGTCTACGGATACGTATTTTGAGGACCGTACGACGCCACGCGATCAGAGAGATAAGCGTAACAAATGGAACTATCGAGCGCGCATTCCGGTTGTCAACGCACGCCTAATAAGCCAACAATTCAAGTCAGAGTATGATGAGATGTCGCACGTACATCATCTGCTCCGTATGGAAGACCATCCCCAAGTGAGCATGGACGAACCTGACTCAGTGTCCATACCTCAGTGGTTCAAGAAGAGTGTCGATTTCGAGATCACCTTCTTGGTGACATGGTACAGCGACACTTACGAATCCGAAGACTATTACGATTTGGACGAAGGAATGTCGCTGCTTGAGCGCATTTTGGGCGAATTCGATGATCTTGAGAAGCTCAGGATCACGGTATTTTTCGTGAAGCGGACGGGTGCCTCAACTGTATGGGCCCACATTCAGTCGAAGATCCTGTGTCTGAGCGAACTTCGCTGTACCCGGCAAATCCAGGTAGTTTGCGTCGTACCTGGGCGGCTCGGGTCCGAGGGGGGATCCAATAATGGGAGCTCTGATGGCGAGAACTCGGACAGCGAGGATCCGGACGGAGACACAGACGATAGCGAGTCGGAAGTGGATGCTGATGTCGAGGAGCTCTCACAGAACGACACTCCGGACTGCGGGTACCCTGACGACAACACGTGGGACTTCGTCTACCAAGGAGATCAGCCAAGACGACGACCGATCACAAAAGTGGTAGCGACGTGGACAGAGCAAGGTCTGATACTCGACGAAGAGGAGGTGAAAGCTCTCAGGGCTCTGGACCGTCAACCGTGAACTCGTTACAACGACTACTTGGGGCGAAGAGAGGCAAGGTTATGCGAACGGCCTGTGGTTAGACAGATTGTCGTAACGGTGGTGGACATGTGGCCCTGGGTATCTCCAAGGAACAGACCAACGAGAGAATAATGCAGGGTACGGACAGAACGAAGAATTCAAGACCTCAATGATGATGCGTGGGCAGATCTCTCACTCAGTAATCCCGAGGGCATGGCAATCTGCACCAAGTATGCTGGGGCCAGTGCGATGGAGTCCACAGGCGAGTATGCATTGATGCTGACACAGTCGTCTTGATCAATTCGCTCCCCACGCAGCCGATTCCACGCGGACTCAACCAGTCCCTCGTCGTAAACTAATCGATAAGTCACCCGTTACTTCCATCGCGAAAATCACTGCTTGCCGACACGAAGTAAGCAGAATTGTGGGCAGTGCACTTGGTCGCTCCTTCCTCGATCAAGACACCAGCAAGCCAAGGCGCCGTGAGTGATTGCTGATCGCGGCACACTACATCCCTATTCACACATCCACCATCTTCCTTCTGCTACTAACACCACTTCTAGAGTGGCCGTTATCATGGCCGAGATACCATTGCTCCTGCTTGGGATGCCGGAGCATGTCGACTTCCAAGCTGGAAACACTGTTCAAATCACGACTTTCTCGAGTACTGCCGCCGACGGCATGGGTATAGCAGAGGATGAAAGCACACCGACGATGACGGGCATTTTCGAGTTCTTCTCGCTTCCGCCAGAGCTTCGGTGAGTGGCCGAATCTAATCCTGACATACAGACATCACGACTGATCTTACGAAGCATGAGCATATACGACCTTCTCTGGGAGGAGCGACACACGCCACCGACTTCGAAGAACAGCACCAAAGGAATGAATTACAGTGGACAGATCCCAGTCGTCCGCGCCCGTCTGATCAGCCGACAAGTCAGAGACGAGATCGACAGAATGGCGCCTACAGCCTACCCGCTGGTTCTGCAAGACCACAGACATGTCGAGCTGATGGAGCCTGAAAAGTGTTTGGAGATTCCCACATGGGCTCGCAGGTCCACGAGCCTGAAGGTCATCTTTCTGGTGACGTGGGAAAATGACGGTCTCGGCGACATCGGCGAAGACTGGTACGCTATTGATATCGGGATCTCCTGGCTCCGTCGCATGATGGTGAAGCTCGAGAACGTTACCAAGATGAGCTTCACGATCCATTTCGAGCGACGTGCAGGGGCTGGCGAGCTCTGGCCCCTGATCGAACGTGGTATTCAGCGTCTGGTGGCTGCCTTTCCATGTACCACATGCGTGCGCGCTGTAGCCATACAGCGTAGCGAAGACCGAGTACTCGACGCCAACGCTGACGCCGACGGCGTTGAGAAAAGCACACGGAGCGAACAACAGCCCCAGGAGGCACTGGCGCCTGCAGAGACAGAGAACGCGAGAAAGGTGACTGACGGATCTCCGGCAGCAAGCTCGCCGATGGCGTATCCCGTGGGGAGGTGCGTTGCAACATGGACTCTAGAGCAAGGTCTCATGGTTAATAAGGAGGAAGTAAAGAAGATGCAAGCACTCGTAGCTATCCCGGCATAACTGCACTTTCGCTTCGATGCACGAGGAGGTCAGTCTCGGACACAACCGAGAAGTATAAATGATACACCAAACGACTGACTGCTGACCCATTTCATATCACTGATTGGCTCGAGATCAACTTTCTAGCGAGTTCAGCGGAGTCAAATGATACAGTCGGCTCATCTCTAATTATGTCGATCCAACCAGCACATGCACATCTTGGCGTTTCAGCTGATCAGAGGAAACCACCACACATCGCACCAATATTCAGCTTCCTAGTGGGCACACCTTCTCGATACTTCTAATGTGCTGAGGAGAGCTTCTCTCTTCGCCTGGTATAACTTACACACTTTCTTATCACCTGCTCTCTTCCTTCCCTTCCCTCACCTTACTTTTCTACCGCCCTCGTCTCGGCTTTCGCTACCCATGTGCCTCCCTCATTCACGCAAAGATACCATGGCTCAAGACTATCCCCACCTATCGCTACGACCGCGTCCGTCGTACAAAACGGTACCGCCCAGTCGACATCGAGTTCCCCGCTTCCAACATGCGGTCGATAGGAACGGACTTGTGGCTCGCCCAGCCAAGACCGCGAAGGCTTCATCACAACGAGCTCTTACCGCTGCTCGTTTGGCGGCGCCCGAGACCGAGACCGCCGCGGAGCCGAACCCGCTAGAAACAGCATGGGCAAGCTCGCGTCCGCCTGCGCTGCGCCGAACAGTGGACCATCAGTGCCTGCCGACTACACCCACACACAGACCTGCACAAGTACAGGTCACGCTCATACCAAGGTAGGTCGAGACTCATTGCGCTGTCGCTTATCTTGCACATCCCTAGGGGCCGAGTCTCAAATGCCTCACAAACAACGATGTCGTGTCTCTGGCAAAGCAGTCGAGCACCAAGCCTCATAGCGATACCAAGCCATGCAGCTCACTTCGTGGAGGCTGACCTGGTCGCTCGCTCGACACAGCAAAGCCGTGTTTCCTCCGCCAATCGATGCTAAGGTTCGATGCAGATAATACCTTGCCGCTACCTGAGAGCGGCATCATCAACTCGTCATATTCATTCTGACTTGATGGGCCTCAGATCTGAACCCCAACAATACAATCCCAGCGACACTAACGAGCCTGCGACCTTCTCCAGACTACTCACCTTACCTCGAGAGCTGCGGTAAGACAATCGGTTGAACGTAATGACACAACCGCGCTGCTAACAACTACTAGTGACCAAATCTACGACTGCCTCCCTGGAATCACATTTCATCCCGACGCCAGTCAAAGCGGCCACATATGGAAGGTCTGCACTCCCGCGCCTGCTCTTCGCCTTGCCAATCGTCAACTGAAAGCCGAATTCGATGAACGCTTCCTCCAGAACTGCTCACTTCACCTGTCCGATCATCACGAGATGGCAATTCGCCAGAACATAGACGGCCCGCCAGTCAGCGCGCGTAATACCACGGTCTTCACGGCAGACCTCCTCATTATCTACACTCAACGTCGCTATTGCATACCTCATTGCGTTGATTCCGAAGTCAAAGCACATCACTCGTGGCTGACAGCCGCGGTGACGAAACTTGATAAGCTGCAGCAGACGACGCTCCGAGTATACCTTGTGGGCTCGAAGGACGTGAAGAAGGCCTACGATTTGCTCGCACGGCAGCTGCCTCTACTTTCATTGATAAGAACAGTCAGCAGTATGGAGGTGTTAATATACGACGGCGAACGCTGCGCGCCAAACGAGACTGATTCCATTCACCTGCTTGCTACCTGGTCTCGAAAGCACGACCAGATTGGTGATCTCCGCCCAGTGAATTTGGGCATGCTAGATGTATTAGCACGCAAGGCGGAGGAAGAAGAGAGCGCACAAACAACTAATGGATCTCCTCGCGAGATCGAGTATCTCGATTGCGATCTGCCTTATCAAGATTGGTCGTCGTACCGCCACGAGTGAGACATCTGTCGGACCTTTGGACTGTTCCCGCTATTTGGCACTTCCTTGGCTGCCAGTCGTTCATGTCACATGATCAACCCTCTCAGTCGGACGCTGTTAGAAACTATACCTGCCAAGTCAGTCTAAAGGCGACGAGCCGTTGTTGCTCCAATATCTACTCCCCTTAACGTCTGAAACGTCTCGCGCTAGTATGATACGCATCAGGAAGGTGTCGCCGTACCTGATTCTCCCATGAGACTGTCATTTGGGGAACACGAGGTACGTGGTGGTCTACCCCTCCCTGACTTACTGGCACTGGCAGCCCTGCTTGTGTTCAGCTAGCTAGACGCCTTGCCACTGAGCTACGTCCGTCCTGTGCGGCTCGAAGTCTGCGGAAGTGTATAGGTATCAAGCCCTCAGAGGCATCGCAAGGATGCAGACAGCCCAGCAGCGCGGAAATACTCGAGTTGTAACTTGCTTGGTCATACATATATTGGTATATACATGCACGCCAGATACCCTGCCTGGCTCAGATTCATTCTTTCCAATCTGATCATGACATGTAATGAAATGGAACTGAGGGATAGATCAAGCGCGCCATCTTAATGATGTTAGCATGAGTTGCCTTGTCGTGACGAACACTACTCACCGGAAAGCAGGATGCTTCCAATCCAGATCTTGAATCGCTTTATCGCTGAGACCGTCGAGCTCAGAGTCGATGTCTTTGCTTTCGCGCTTCTTGTTATCCATCCTGTGGCGCGGTATCAGTCACGGTACCAATGGCGCTCAAATTTGCGGCATCAACTCACTTGACGAAGAAGTACATCCCAATGCTCAATAGCAGGATGACAGTCGCGGTGGCTAGGTTGAGGCCGTTACCGATATGGTAGTTTGGAGTGTCGAAAGGCAAGCTAATTCCTTGTCAGCCAAGCTCAACCCTTCCATCATACGAGTGACTTACAAAGCCCAGGTCGAGATCAGGCCACCAATGTTGCCGAACATTACGTTCGTTCCGATGGCAGCCGCTCTTGCGGTATCTGATACAACATTCGCAGATACTTGCGCGTTCGTGAGCGCACCGAACGAGAATGCTCCCGTGGTGATCAAGAAGGTTGCGCCATATCGAACCTGAGCTTCGGTCGAAGCCAGGAACATGATGTATCCAGTCATCACTATCGGATAGTCAGTGACGATTCTTTCCACATATGCCATGATCTACTTACTAAAAGGAGCGCTCAGGATGAAAAGCCAGGTCCGATTGTCCAGCCGCCACGAAGCGAATGGCACGAGCACGGTGAAGAAAGCGCCGACGATGTAAGGCGGCACAGTTCGAAGCTGCTGCGAGACGACGGTATTCTTCGGGTAGATCGTGCGGACGATCGTAGGCAGGAAGAAAGCTAGGCCTTGCACTGTAACGTTATCCAGCAGGAAGATGAAGGAGGTGAGAAGGGTCATGGGGCTGAATATGCCCTTCAACATCTTGGCCGTGTCGATCTTGTCAAGCACCTCGGTCGTGCCAACACGTTCTGACTTGACTCTGGCAATTGCGAGGTCACGCTCTTCCTGAGTAAGCCACTTTGCCGTCGCCGGTCGGTCTGTAAGGGTGAAGAAGCCAATGATCGCCAAACCGCAGGTAATGATACCCTCGATCACGAAGATCATTCGCCAGCTATGCAGCGACCCGAAGCTTTCGAGCTTCAGAATGCCAGATGCCAGTAGACCTCCAAAGGCGCCTGCGAGTGGTGCCATGACGATGTACAGAGACAGGCGGAAGGCGAGCTCACTGCGGCGATACCAGCGTGAGAGATAGTACGCAATACCAGGGAGCATGCCAGCTTCGAAGATGCCTAGAACGAAGCGCACACCGCACATTGCTGAGAAGTTGTGCACAAATGCGGTTCCTAGATCGTCGTTAGAGGGTTTATTAGAAGGATCAACCTGTACGGGAGGGTCCCACCAAAGCTACAGATGCCAAATAGCAGAGTGGTGCCTGGAATGAACCATCCAGGTCCGATCTTCTTGCAGAGCATGTTCGCCGGGATCTCGAAGAGAATGTAGCTGATGTAGAAGCACGAAAGGACGATATTGTAATCGTAGCCGGTCATGTGGAGCTCCTTCTCGAGACCCGCGAGCTTCGCGTTACCGATATTAGCGCCTAATGTATGTCAGTATCCCAGTGGTGCGACAGGGTCGTGGAAGCGCTGATACATACGATCGATGAAGCAGAATAGGTACAGCAGTGCCACAGTCGGTACAATCATCAAATCGATCTTCAGCCGGAGCTTGCGCTCAGCGACTGGGTCGAAGTGGACGAGCGCATTTCCATATCTTCGATGCAGTCAGCGCATTGCTAGACCAACTGGCCACCAGCTGCGATTTCGACATACCTATCAGTGGCAGCGTGGCCACGCTCCGCAGCCTCGTGCGCAGTCTCTTCGATTCCACTGACATGGTGCTTTTCATTAGGTACGCGATGCGTCGAAGAATCCGGCGAAGCCATGATTTATCCGATGGACGTGAGTGTGTATTCGCGAAGTCGGTATGTACAATCGGCTGTGCAGATTTTATCGTCGTCCAACCCCTGACTTTCCTCTATCTCGTATCACGCTTTGACTCTCGGTCGTACTGTCCCGCGTGGATCAATCGTGTTGCTTGGCTCAACACTCGATCAACATCTCCAAAGTGCGCAAACAAACACCAACTTGGCTGCACCTCACGCGACAGCGCACAGCCAATCTTATGCTCACACGAACCGCACCACACAACCAACTCCCGGCCTCGACTCCCCCGGACAAACCCCGCCGCCACATGGTACACAACGCAGAGCTTACCGTCGCGTGGTGTGGGTTGCCGCGCCTTGGCTATGCTTGGCTGTGGAGTCCAGACTTCAGCATTAGGCGAAGTAGCACCAGACAAGCCAGGGCGGTAACAGGCCGCACGAGGGTGAGCAAACGCCGGAGTCATTCGTAGACATGGATACTGTGGGCGCCGCGACGTACCGATTGGACTGGCTGCGTCGTTCGGGATGTGGTGTGGGAGGTGAAGTCGATGTACTTTACAGATCGGATCGACTGATTTCCGAGTCCCGGCGTTGGTTGCCGAACGTGAGGTTCACCGTTAGGGCTACAGCAGATGTTACTGGCGGAAAGGGACCGCGATGGTATGACAGTCAACTACACGGTACATGACATGGACGTTGGTAGTACAAATGCGACCAATTCGCTATGCTCCCCATCCCGCTATGCACAATGCCGTGTATATGCTCCCGAAAATGCTCCATCACAGCTCTCTTCTCTCCGGGAAGAGGTCCTTCTCAGTCGGGAATTGCAGATCAAACACCCTCTCTGGCACAGGCTGGCCAAGCCAGAACGCCAGGAGCCTCCAGACCTCGATGAAAGCGATCTCGGCCAATCGTTTCGGCAGCGTCACCCAAGACTTGAGCACGAAGATCATGGCGAGATACACTGTGCTCAGCTCCTGCTTCAACACTGACATGACAGTCTCCTCCTCGTCCTGATGCTGCCGCTCCCCGAAGGTCTCGAAGTCGTCTAGATCATCCAGATCGGGCAATGCACTCGAAGACTCCGAAGGCGAGCTGACCGGTGCAGCCGAGGACGCGGGCGCCTCAACACCAGTTGTCTCAGCCTCGACAGCTGCACGGAAGTACTCCAGTGCCTTGAGCGCAGAGCTAGTCTTGTCCAGCGTATTGATCAGGGCGACGAGCTCAGTGCGTCTGAGAAGCGGCTTCTCCTGTCCGACATCACCGTGCCCGAACTCGAACAACACCTTCAACGCAGTGCCAAACCCGTTCGTTTGCAGCTTGCCCCACAGGCGGCACTTATCACAGCCCACGCAATCCATGATGCGACTGACGTTCCTGAAGCGATTGCGAAAGTCTTCCTTCAACTCCACACCAGTCAAGGTATGATCAGTGAACATGACGCTCTCGTCGAAGATCTTCGGTCCAGCCGGTATAGCGTCCGCGAGCACGGTGATCATCTTCTTCGTCCTCGCGTCTTGCACAGTGTCGCCGGTACAGAAAGTGTAGTCTTGTACGTAGTCGCGAAGCTTGCCCACTGCTCGCAACAGAAAAGCGTAGTTGAAGTACAGATTCGAGATTCGCTCTGGCTTACGGTGCAGTCGGTCTTTATAGCATTGCAGATTCGGACCCCACTCGCCAGTGGTCTGGTTGAGGTAGTCGTAGCAAAGATGCGTGGAGATGGAAGTGTGCATGCCGGAGATCACGCGATGGAAGACTCGCTTCTCGAGGCACTCGTCTTCGAAGTCTGGCCCATCCTCTGCTGCGCCCGCAGACTGAGCCTGTTGTCGATCATGTGCTTTCATGACTTGCTTGAAGTCCATTGCCGCCTGCGCCTGGTTCTGCGAGAAGGGCGAGAAGGGGTCCGAATTGGGAGGGCTGGCGCTTTGGCTCTTGATGGCTCCAGGCTTCGAGAAGCAGTTCTCCCGGTATATCGCATCCCACACCTGGTGTGCGCCTTCTCCAGAGTACCCCGTGAACCTCTCAGGGTTGTCGTTCAGACTCACATAGTCACCCTTGGTACCAGCGCCCTCATCCTCGGGCACGCAATAGTCCCTTTCGTCACACTCATCATCATACTCGACTACGCAGCTTTCGCCCACACCATCGCCCAGCTCGCCCTGTAAGGGTCTCTGTAGTTCTCGTTGCTCCTTTCTAGGTGGATGCTTCGCCTTCGGGCCCTCCAATCGACTAAGCTCCTCCGCCTTCCAGATATCTGGTATGTCTCCCTCGTTCTCAATCGTGGTCACTGCACATGCTATGTTCCCACATAGCCCGTTCTCGTCGCTCCAAAACGGGCATTGTTTATCGTACAGATTCAGTCGGTAGTAGGAGAAGAAGTCGGTGTTGTTTGCTAGACTCCGGACATAAGGATGAAGTCGTGTATTCAGCTGATCGAGATCGGCGTAGGAGGCACATGCGTCCGAGACTTTGGCCTTGGGTTCGAACTGGAAGTATATGAGATGTGTTCGCGTTTTGCAAGCAAGAGAGATAGGACTTACAGCGCAGACATCTGGACTTGCTTGCGAAGGTGTTGCAGCAGCCGCGCGGACCAAGCAGTGGTCGCTGAAGAGGGCGAACACCGCGAGATAGAATGCGCGGGACGTAGAAGACTTCATCTCGGTCCAGTGCTCAACTGTGCAAGTCCAAAGTCAGCACTGTTGCAGAGGAATCGCATTACACACCTTTGCTTACAAGGAGAAACCGAGCAGTCACTGCCGTCGACGTCTCGTTTCAATGGCTGTTCAGGCTCCGTTGCGGATGCGGTCAAGTGTCCGGAACAAGAAGAAGACAAAGGAGGATTCGGTGAGGATTAGTAAGTAACGAGCGATCGAGTCTGTAGAGACTCATGTGTGTACAGAGATGTAGAAGAGTACTAGAGACGGCAAGAGGCAGTCTTACATTGTTAGTAGGCTGATTACAGATCGCCCTCGTCAGACATTGAATGTTCCGTGATCCGTCGTGGTCATGAAAGGTGGCTTTGACGATTCAGGAACGTGGCACTGTGGCGTAGAAGGTGCGCCCCGACCCGTCGACTTCTTTCCGAATTCGACCTCTTTGACAGAACTGATTTGTTCCTGCCACTGACTTAGATCATCGAGTTTCTACACTGGCAGCGTGCTTCCAGACTCACAAAGTGCACAGCGAGAAGCTCAATTGAGTCTTCGCTATCAACATGAGCTAAAGAAGACCTTGCATCACAGCGGCATCCTCGCAATGAGATTTCCTCCTGGCTTTGAAAAGGTCTACTTTCGCATACTGTAACGGAAGGACAGCCTCCCACTATTAGTTTGAGCACCACCTATGGATATGTTCGACAGTCTTCGCAGTCACGAGGAATTGCTGCGGCCTTCCCCCTCAAATCAGGTCAGCAACCTCCCATTCCCTCCCAGCATCAAGCCAGCACCAGCAGCACACAATGATGAGATTCCATCACCCATATAGCCTTAGGAAGAGCCGTATGAACCACGATGCATCGACAAATGCCCAATCGTAATGTTTAGAAAAGGGAGTCTGAAATCTCAGCTGCTATCCACTGATACCACGAAACAACAAGATCTGGTACAGGACACTGACTCTGATCTTGTAGGCAACGATTACTGGAATGTGCATTCCGTACTGGCCTCAAGGCTGAGGGTCACGCAGGTGGGCAGCCGTAGGGGTAGTGAAAAGGATATTGCTCAGGCCCACCGCGTCAAGTGCAGACAACGGCGAATCACGCTTTGGGAAAGAAGACTTGTAGAGCCAGTGCACCCTTATCCTATCTTACTCCAATCGAATCACACAAAATCACAAGAAGTACATCGCTTTCGCTGCGTCTCAATCGTCATCAAAGTCCCTCCCTTTCGACCCATCCCCTCACCGCTGCGCCGTTCTAGCAGCCTCCAGCTCCCCCGGCGTCCTATCAACCCCCTGCGGCGCTCCAGCCTGTGCCTGCTCCCCTCGTCGTCCAAACACGCCAGGTAACCTCACAGTCGGCAGCCGCTCTCTCCAACCAGCACCCTGCCTCGTTTGCTCTCCCTCCATCGGCTCTTCCCTCCGCACAGCGAATGGGCTTGGCCGATCCCGCCCGGCGAAACCCATAGGTCCCATGACGAACATTCTCGGCCGGAACGGCATCGCGCCACGTCCACCCATCCACACGCCTTGCGGCTGCGCTGGCATACCCAGCAGTGCTGCGGCTCTCGCTTCCTCTGCATCAGAGCGAGGTTTCGGCACGTAGTAGTCTGCTTTACACAGCGGGCAGCACGCCCGTCGGGAAGTAAGCCAAGGGTCCACGCAAGCGGCATGAAAAGCGTGGCCGCAGGTCAGTCCACGGACGTCGTCGGTATCTTCGAGCGTGTCGAGGCAGATCGCGCAGCAGTCGCCAGGAGTGGCGAGGAGTTCGGGTGCAGTGGCAGCCGTGGCTATTGGGTCGTCTTCATCTTCCTCGAGTTCGTCGAGAGAGGTGCGGCGGGCAGGCGTCGTGGGAGCTACTGGGGTGGTGGTGTCGTGCGTCATCTGTTTCTCGGGTGTCGAAGGGCTCGCGGCAGCAGCGGAGGACTCTTCGCCGCCTATTGTCTTTGCGAGTGCTGCTTCTCGTGCCATACTCAGCGCTGTAGTTGGGCGCGCAGTGTCTTCGCTTTGTCGCTCGTTGACGGTCGCAAGTGGACTGCTCGGTGCGTCCTTGATGCTAGCAGGGCGACTCAATGACGCAGTAACACCACCTGCAGCTGGCAGACCCTCAGCCTCTCGTGTAGATCGCCATGTCTTGTACTTTGTAAGTGGGAAGCGCTCGTTCACTTCCTCCATCGACATGAGCTTCTTCTCTCGTCTCCTCCTGTGTGGTCGCGGCATCTGCGACAGGTCGATAGGTTCGCCATTCTCGCCCATCGCTCGCATCTGTCGGTTGCGCTGGTTGTATCGGAAGCAGTACTTGACGCCGACAATGATCCTGGAGTGAATTGTCAGTTATGGTCGCGTCCATACTCGTACCCACAACCGAACGTACCATAAGTTCGTGAAGACCACGCCGAATCCCAGTGCCACAAAGAACAGCAATGGGGAGCTCGTCGGCCCACCACCACCAGGCTGTCCAGTCTGCGTTGGCGATGTACTCGGCGCACTCGCCGTAGAGGTCGTGGACGACATCTTGCCTCTATGCGCTCCTGCTTATCGCCAGGGATCGCAAGTGTATTCAACTAGCGACCGCCCTGGTAATGAGATGTTTCCTTTGATCAACGCTATTGTCCTGAATGACCAGTGCGCAGTGAATGCTGTCGTCGAGCCGATGCTGACAGGGCCTCCAGAATGCGATTGCGAAGTAATGCGGCGTATAGCGACGGACCTATATGCTCGAAGTCCAAGGTCGAGTATCAGATGCGCAGTCGTCTACAATCCTCCAAGTGACGATATGTTGTTAATGACGCCAAGTCCTCTGCCTCGTGGCAAACACCAATCCTCCCGCTCTTGGACTCTGTCGTCGAGGTGTGGATGGTATGTCGATCTCGCGGCGCAGTGCAGCTCCGGTCCCGGCGTGTCGTGTGTTGATCTCTCGCCCTAGTTCACTACAATGTCCCCAATGCTGTGCTTCACGTCCAAAACAATACCAACCGACGGTCTTTCACCTCCCAAGACCTCAGCAGTGGCAAAGGTGTCCGCTTACCGGCACAATCGAAGGTGTAGTGATCGAGTGCTTGTCCACGGGACTGGCTGACGCCGGGACCAATAACCTTGGCACGATTGATCGGCGCTAACTATCTCGAGACTGGTGCAAAAATCAAGACTCGCGGCGGGTGGGGTCGACCACATCATGGGTTTCTGTCTAAGCACGAGCTCGAGCAGGTATTTGCATGCACGTTGGACTGAGGCAGATGGAAGATCTGGAGATGTCACCGCGGAGAGATGTGAAGTAATGGAATTGTCGTCGTTGCCTTGTGGATGCAGGCCGGAGCGACATAAGACTATCAATACATGGTCATAGTTTTACAGTAGACCACATGTAATATTGCAGTAGATTACGGCTTATTATCTTACTTAGCGCCCATAGAAACACAAGGCCATTAAATTGTCGTATGCGAGTTGTTACTTACACGTCGATAAGCGAGGGCATTTGTGTTGAGGTCGAGGAGTAATAGCTACGTAAATTGCGTCCTATCCGTACTGTGCGTATTGCTTGTAGTAACATACGCTTTCGCAGTTTCTCAAGCAGAACAACAACTGTAAGCACCCAGACACTGACCAATTGTAGCAGCACATTTCCTCCATGCAGCATGCCGGATGGGGAAGTTATCGCCTTCAGTGCTGCATCTTTTGTTTGTGCGCTCTTTGTGCTTGAATCTGGCGCCGACAAATTCATCGACCATACTGCCATTGTTGCAAGGCGTACTGGAGTCTCCCAAACCGTTATCGCTCTACTCACTGCAGGCGCGGAGTGGGAAGAGGTAGAAACGGAGTCTTGGTCGTTGTGAAGCAATATACGCTGACTTACTATGTAGTTAGCTGTCGTGGTCTTCTCAATTGCTCATCACCGCCCATCTCTCGCCCTTGGCAATGTTGTCGGTTCGGCAATCTCCAATATCCTCGGCGCTTTCTCGCTCGGTCTACTCTTCCACAAAGATGATACGGCTGTATTCGACCGCAGTTCAAGGCTGTATTCCCTGCTGCTCGTAGCCATAACCAGCCTGGCAGCTGCGCTTTTGAGCTTCGGGCGCCCTACGGCGTGGAAAGCCTTCGGTGGCATCACTATTGGCCTCTTTGCTATCTACGTCTTCTCTATTGCCTGGGCGATCAGCAAAGGCCGTATAGCGGCGCCAGAGCTATCCGACAGCGATGATAGCGACTCTGAAGTAGATGACGCGCAAGGAAACCCTCCTGAAAGGGCGAGTGTTGCTTCGCGCCAGCAAGGAGACGCAAGTGTCGAACATTTGCGAGAACCGTTGCTAGGCAATGGGAACGCCCAGAACACGACCAGGCCCGTGTTTGCTCGATCATCTCGTGAAGAAACGTTCTCTCCAGGCTCTCCTGCAACCGAGCTCCCTGGCAGTCGTGCGCAAAGATCATTACAGCATGGCCTTACGTATCACGTGGGGCTCCTTTCCGTCGGGTTCATTGCACTCCTCGTGAGCGCATATGTTCTCTCACAAGCAGCATCGACGCTGGCCACTGAATTTGGGATATCAGATGTCCTCTTTGGCATTATCATACTGTCCATTGCAACCACCGTACCCGAGAAGTTCATCGCCGCAGTTAGTGGTTCCAGGGGCCACATGGGAATCATGGTTGCCAATACCGTGGGTAGTAACATCTTCCTGCTAACGTTGTGCATGGGAATAATATTCATGACCACGGACGGAGAAATGATTGAAGATTCTATCAATCTCTCTGAGATCGGCGTCATGCTTGGGTCTACAGTATGGATGACATTCAGCATATGGTACGGAGCGAGGTGGGGCGCGGTATATCGGGGCTGCTATGTTGGCAGTCTATATTGTCTTCATCGTTTTGGAATTTACCTTATTGCGATAAGTATAGTCTTGAGCAATCTCTGTAGCCTCTTTAAGATGCGTCAGTCCAGAGTCACTTTGTTTACACCTGGGTTCACTTGACTATGTATTGCTGAAACGGCGCTTGAGAAGCATTTAGAAAAGTGATAGTGAGATGGAAATGCAAAGGTGTCTCGTCACACTGGGCGTCTCTCCACACCGGGACGGACGATAGATGGTAAGATGGTATTTTGATCGTCTATGGAGCAGCTACGTGTAGCCTGTCTATGCCAATGTCTTTCCTCAACGCCAATCAATGCACTCTAGTGGCTACCGAAAGCCAGCCTTGCGACCAGGTCTCTCCTCTTCGTCGTCAGTTCCTCCGTCGCCAACATCGAACACATCCGTCTCCGCGGCATCCTCATCGTCCGTAAACTCATCTCGATACCCGTCCTCCGCATCCTCATCAGCATAAGCAGTATGCAACGACATATCGTCATCCCCTTGCCGAAAGCCAGATCGCACACCTCCCTCATCTCCCGACCGTCTCCCTGCTTCTCCTCCAGCAGCAGCCTCTTCTTCCCTCTCCAGCTCCTCAGCCCTAGCCTTCGTTCTCGTCCAAATGAACCATCCAGTCGCGATCCCCGCAGCCATGCCGAGCAGAATACTAGCATAGCTTACAGCCTTGGTCTTCGCGTCCATCTTCGTCTCTGCCAGCTGCCCGATTTGCCGTCCAATAAAGACATGCAGCAGCAGTTTCGGCGTGACCGCAGCCGTCGCCAGCGCAAAGTTATACCACGTCACTGTCGGTATTGTGCTGATCGCACCATTGCTGAGACTGTAGGGTAGTGGGCACAGTCGGATCATCATGAGCAGCTTCAGACCATCGTGTTTCAATACCAAGCTCAGCGCAGCGAACTGCTTGTTCTTGTCCGTCATACGCCCGACGAAGCTCTTGAGCAGTGTTCGACTGACGATGAAGCTGAGCGTGCTCCCTAGCACCGTGGCCGTGCTGACAATGAACCACCCGTGCATGCCGTACACAAATCCCGCAAGCGTAACGCAAGTCGAGTACCCTATCATCGGTGGGAAGGAGACCAGTATAGTCATGAACCACAGTATCAGCCATCCTCCTGGGAGTGCGCGCCAACTCACAGCCACGGGCTTCAGACGTGCGAAGACCTTCTCATGGTAGATGAACGTCAGGACCAGGCCGGCTATGAGCGCAACGTTCAGGGCTACCAGTGCAGCTTGTTGGAGGGGTGGAAGGCGTAGGAAGGCGCGGAGAAATCGGTCGTTGTAGGCTTGTATCGTGTCAAGTGTGCCTTTCCGGCGAGGGGAGGCATTCGGACGTCGGCGGGTGAATGAGGAAGTTGAGCGGCTGAGAGGTTCGTCTTCGATATCTTCGTCGGTCGGAAGGGCTAGGGAGCGCGGGTTGGGGGTGTTGTCTGGCATCGTTGGCGACTGTTGAGGAGATACCGAGAGTCGGCCGCAATTAATGCGACAAAGAATTGTTCAGGTGAAGGAAATGCGGAGACGAAGGCTAGGCCTGGCGCCTGATTGAGGTTGAGGCTAAGGATGCATTGGCGCTGTGCCTCGAGTAATCGCGAGGCCAGGCGCTCGAATGCGCGAAGGAGCTGATCCCGCGCGCTTCGTATCCGAATGGATGCGAGACAGTCAGCGATGATGTAACTTGCGCCGGCTGTGCCTGCCTTTGTTTGCTCGGCAGACGGAGCCCGGCGCGGCTCAGTGCCGAGTAATGTGAGAAAGTCTGTCTTGCGCTCTCGAACTCGAATGCTGGAGATATGAGCATTATCAATTCACGGGCCACTAATCAACTCCCGCTTTCGTGGTCTTTACAATGCTCACCAAATACCTCACCTCGATCTCCACCTCCTTCTCGCCCTTCTCCCCCAAATCTGGCAAGACCGCGCGGAATTTCCTCGCCCTACTCCCGCCCAATGCCCGAAGTACGATGAGCATAGATGTCAAGCTCCTAAACAGGGACCAAGCGCACATGCCCGCAGTGCTTCAACTGAAGTTCAGTACGTGGACTCGCGATATGTGCACGCGGCTGGAAGCTAATGTAATAACAGAGGATGGCAAGGAGATGGCGCTCGATCTAGAGAAGATGAAGATTCGAGACATCCAAGCGGAGGTCGATAGGCATTCTCGTGTCCTCAAGAGAGGAGAGGAGCTCAGTGGCTGAGCGCGTTGCATGGCTGGCAGGAGAACATCAACATCGCAACGGAGGTCAGCATGCCGTGGTGCACCAGGTGAGGAGATGTGGGTCTCGGGGGTCGACTGGAGGCAAGCCGAGTACGGGCAAGGCAGGCCGCGGATGTAGGTGAGCGGCCGAAGTCAGGGCCGGAGAGATCGCGTTCACGGCAAGACGACGAGGAAGTATGGACGATGAGAGCGATACCAGGATGGTAGAGATCATGAAGGCCTGCGATCTGGTCGTGACCGCTTTGTACACGCTACTGCGGCGCATATGTACAGGAATCAGTCCGTAGCGACGACGAGTATGGCGACTCTCGATCAAGCCTACACCTCCACCTCTTCCTCCCCATCGTCTCGTACCTCTTCACTCAGCAGCTCTCCCAGCTCCACACTTTCCGCGAGCACAGCTCTAGCTCGCTCAGCAGATACACCCAGATCCTCGATGACAAGCTGCATGATCAGCTCAGGCACCAACACGCCCTGCACAAAGCCCGAAACACCTCCCTTGACGCCTGAAGCAGCCACTAGCGGATCCTTCAGCGTACGTAGCGCATCGCCGAAATGCGACGACACATGCTCCATACACAGCTTCTCGCCCCGAGGACCGTAGTAGCCGGGCGTGAAAGTCGCCTCGCCGCCGCTGTCTGCGGTGATAAGTGAAAACGCAGTTTTTGACGTTCCAGCGTCGACCTGCTGCTGCAGCCGGTCCCGGTAGACCGATTGCATTCGCCCGCTGAGCACGGCATTGAGGTGCTTATGGTGCTTCTTCAGTCTCGTATCCAGTCGACTCCACTGAATCTCCGGAAAGCCTCGTGCTTCCCAGGTCTCCCTCGCCTTTGCTCTACGATGGTACTTGCAAAACCACTGCTGCACTTTGTAGGTCATGCCTTCGCCTTCCGTGTACCTGTCCTCGAACTCCTGTTGTACTAGTAAAGGCACCTGCACCTGACAAATCCTGCATACAGCGAAAGGCGTGTAAGGCTCCGGATCTGGCAGACCGAGTGTTTTAGCGTCCACCTCCTCGATATCACTGTCAAGCTCGCTAAGCTCTGACAGGTCGGGCGAGCCAACGGAGTCCGAATCCACGCTTCCCTCTGTCGCGCCCTTCGCGGGCTTGAACTGCGTCGGTGAACTGCCAAAAGCGAACATGTCTCCACCCTTCGCTTTCTTGAAGGCTGGACCTTTCTCCACTTTCGTCTCCGCCTGCGAGTCCAGCTTCTTCGCCGCCTTGAAGCCGACCGCGCCTCGTTTCTGCTGCGGACGGGCGGCAGCTTTGCCGTACGTGGTCTGAGATCTTGCAGATGATGTCGGTGCATGTATATTCACAAGTCCGGCCTTCGACGCCTTATGTCGCTTAGCGAACGACCCCTGTGAACTGAAAATCGGTGTATCTTCGTCGGTCAAGACTTCTGCTTCGCGTTTGGGACTTATGTTGGCCGGCTTGAACTGTACTGGGCGCCGGAAGGCTCCCACAGAGGGCGAGTCGTTCGTGCCATCTAGCTGTCTGCTCGCTCTGAAGCCACTGCCTGGAGCTGACTCGGGACTCTGGCGGCGAGGAGCTTCGTCGGAGCTGGATTTGGGCGAGCCGTAGATATCATCTTCTTCTTCATCCTCTGCAGCTTTGCTGGTCGCGAAGGAGCTCCGCGTCGTGTTCGATGGTGGTGGCGTAGGAAGTGCATCTACATGGTCATCCTGTGTCGCGTGAGGCTTGCCATTGACAGTCCTGAGAAGCCTGCCAGAGGTCCTCCCGAGGGTCGGCATGATGGTCAGCAGAGAGCTTTGCGAAGACGCTGTATGTGCGTCGTGACAAGCATATACATAGGCATAAATATGTGCAATGCGGCAGATTGAGAGCTTAGATGGACTCGAGATGAAGTAGACGCGCGCGAGACGGACAGACTTTGGCATTCAACGCGGTGCCACGTGACGCAAATTGAATTGCCTTTGGTTCACGCACGGGAAATGGTGTGCACATGCATGGTGCTGTTCGCATTGCTTCTAGGCTTTTGTATGTATACTTCATGCCGGCTTGCTGCCGTGCTACTCATCGCCCTTGTTCTAGGCCGAGACCATTGTTCGCCCTTGGACATCACCTTCTTGATGACAAACGCTACAGCGAAGCCATTGGCTTACGCTCGGCAATTCATGCAGAAGCACCAGAGATGTAGAACCACTTGTCAATCGACGAGTCGATCGGCGCAGGAGCCAAGTTCTCACCCTGAGGGATCTTGAGCGACGACGCATCGACGCGGTTCTTGCTGTGCGAGACGGAGGTGGTGGTGCTGGGAAGTGTTAGCAGAGCCAAAGTCTTGCCTGCCCGCATTCAATGCAAACTCACAGATCAATCTCGCCCGGCTGCGTCTTGCCCGTAATGAGCCTCTCCCAAGCCTCAGCACACTCCCTCACAACCTCCATAGCGTACTTCTTGTTCTTGCACTCCCCGGAGAACGCAAACTGGTTCTCCGGCTTACCATCAGGGATCTTGTAAATCCTGAACCACTCGTTCGTAGCCCTGAGCAAACCTGGCAAGTGCCTCTCCACATCCTCGATATCGTTCAGTCTTGGTGCAAGCGGGTCGTTGACATCAATGACCATGATCTTCCAGTCCGTCTCGCCCTCGTCCAGCAGTGCCATGACGCCGAGGACTTTGACCTGCTTGACTTCACCGGGCTTGGCGACGAGCTCGCCGATCTCGCAGACATCGAGAGGGTCGTTGTCGCCATTCATTTTTGTCTCGGGGTGGGTCACGTTGGGATCCTCCCAGGTTTGGGGGAAGGCGCCGTAGTTCCAGAGGTAGCCTTTGTGGGGGAAGCAGTTGCGGACGAAGCGGAGCTTGCCTTTCTTAGTGTCCTGCTTGATGGGGTTGAGTGTCTCGTCCTTGGAGATCTGTAGTGTTGTCCAGTCAGTACATGTGTCCATTGGCCGTCAATGGCTGATGCCAGTCGATTTGCTGCGAGGACCCGTGTACGTACCTCCTGCTTAGCATTGGTCCACCTCGGAATCTCCACCACCATGTTCAGCACCGTCTGCTGCTCATTGGCATACAGCGGGATGTCATGGAAGGGCGACACCGGCACGCCATCCTTCTCAATATAAATGCGGTGCTCGAGCGTGTGAGGAGCCCCGATCTTGCGAGCCGTGAACACGCTCGGGGCCTTGCCCTCGTACCCGCCACGCGAAGGGAGTGTTTGTGCAGACATGTTTCCTTGCTGTTGTTGTGATGGATTGGAAGGAAAGTGCGAGCTCAGTTGTGCTGCACGACGAGTTGATGTTTGGGAAGGAATTTTGGCGAGGGTAGTGGGGCAGCTGCGGGCGGTGGTTGAAACCCTGGGGTTGAGGTGGCGGTGGAGCGTGGAGTATGCAGTTACGCGGTTGGCTGCGCTGGGTCGGAAGATGGCGATGCGATGGCTCAATGATCGTAGAGCGGTGTGCACGCGCATAGGCGTCATGCAGTAGATTTGATGGCCTTGAAAGGCCGAGGATAGCTTCAATGAGGCTCTTTGGTGGGCATGAGGCGCACTGCAGAGCTCGGGAAAAGCAGGGTGTCACGGTACGTCTGGCCCCTGACCGCACTGGTTCACGAACTTTGACAATCGCTTCACATCACAGACACCATCATGAGCTCACGGGTGATCATTTCAATGGTCCGTAATCCTGGCATTATCTACAAGTACGGCTGCATTCTTCTCATCCCCGAGGCGCCTGACCAGAGCCCGCATTCACTACATAGAGGGAGCATTTCATGCCACAAACCCATCACTGTGGGGTAATTCATCCCCATATGCGATGCAGCCCAGCATTTCCGCTCAAGTCGCTGAGCGGGACTGGCGGCCCAGGGCTGAACGGCCTCCCGCTACCAATTGCTGCGCCATGGCCCGAGTGAAGTCGCGTGGAATCGCCTCGCGAGAAAGACGGGCGTAGCTCATGGCCAGCTACGTACTCGTCCCTTGTTGCAGACCGCATGGACTGACCATACGGGCTATGTCTAGTACTCTGCACTGACGGAGGGTCCTGGAATCTGAATGAAGCTGCTCGGGTGCTATGCAGTGACATCGTTGTACTACCCCCATGGAAGCCCTGGCTAAGGCAGACGTGGGAACCTGCTGCAGCAAGTCCCGGTCGAGCGGGCTGAGATGATCCTGGGGGTGATGGTCAGGCCCATTGTCGAGCATTTGCTCATCGCCGTCAATCATCGGCGGCGCCATTTCAGACTGAGGCGCGCCCCAGATACTATGATCCGCCATTCCCACTCCTAGACCGAACGCTACGCCTGTAGGTGGGCGACATGGGATAAAGGATACGTGCACTTCACGTCGAAATCGTCGCGCATTGTCCGGTTGCTCATAAGCGTCTTGATCTTCCAAGTACGTGTTCTTTGGCTCAATAGCATTGTGTTGACGGTGCGGTGACCTGACAATGATCTCGTGAGGAATCGTGTCTGTTCCAGCCCTAGCGGTGCGTATATCAGGTTGCAGCATTCGAGCTTCATCAAGCGCTGCTCCGGCAGTCCGTAGTAGCTTCGCAGTCGGAGAAGTAGAGCCTGGCTCCAAGTTCTCCTTATCGCTCGGCAGATTCTCTGTATCGGCGAGCTGCGTATCGTGGTCTCGAGCCAGTGCGCGCATCCTGCTTCGGAGTCGAAGAATGTCAGGCGTGCTTGGATCCGGGGAGGTCGAATGCGGCGCTACAGATTTGATGTCTGGCTCCAGTGGGCGTCTAGGCAGCCTGGGTAATGACAATGATGTCCTTGAAGTAGTGCGATGCCGCGGAGCTGGATTCCCATCTACGAGCGGCTTGTACAGCCCTAAATGTAAGTCGGCTGGTGCTCGGTCTGTTCCCATCCAGACGCCTCGGCCGGGGAGATCAACGGGAGGCTGTAATGTATGCACTTCCGGTGTAAGCTTCGTGCTCTTGCCATGATTCTCGCCGTCATGTAAACTTCTGCCTCCAGGATTTGACGCTTCCTGGATGCCGGGTATAGCGCCTAGTCGTTGTCTCGGTGCCGGTATGGCATCTGACTGTGACCATGTGAAGCAGCTCGTCGAGTGAATTTGTTGATATGCATGATCCGCAGCTGGTCGATTTACAGATGGCAGCTTCGTCGACCTAGCGGTCAGCTCGCGAGGTTGGGGCGCCTTCGTTGTGGGGACCGAGTGTAATACAGACGCTGGAAGCTTGCTAGCTGGATCTTCAAGGTGCATGCTAGCGACCGGTGATGGCTGTCGAGGGCCTGCCGTCAAAGCATCGAAGTAAGCAGAGATTTCACAATTCTCGATCTGGCGTTTCGCGTCTTGCTTTGATGGCCTGCGCGATTCGGGTTCCACAATGTTCTCAGCTGGAGACTTGGTCTTGTGCAGGAAACGCATCTCGTTAAACACCAAGTCAGGCACTGCTTCAGATCAGCGGGTGATGACTCTGCCAGGGCGACTGGACTCGACCGTACGTCCAGTGTTCTTGCCGGACAGCTGGGTAGATGCGCGACCGTGGCTGAAAAGCCCTGCAGTAGCCTCCGTCTTCAGCTGAAGTCAGAATGTCAGCTCTTGTCGTAGTCGAACCTTTTCGTCCACATACCGTGAGTCGTCCGGACTTGCCACCGTTCCTGAGCTGAAAGCTTTGGACGAGTCCCGCGGTCCGGGAACCATCGCCACTGCGATGCGATCTTCGTCGACGTGACTTCGGAGCGTCTTGGTCATCGATGGGTCTGTCTTGCTTACTCTTCTTCTTCTTCGGCTCATAGTGATCAGCTTTGGTCTTGTGCCTCGGTCGCCGTTCATATGTCCTGGTGACTGGCTCAGGCGATGCTCGCGCAGACCGCGACTTAGCTGCTGAGGGTTGTCGTCGATCTGGAGGCCGTGCTGGGCTGACACTGTCGCGCTCACGTTGTTCATGTCGTTCGCGATCAGACTCACGTGGGCGACCATGAGTAGCGTCTCTATCGTGCTCCGGTGCTTCCCGAGCCAACGGCACGATGATGGAGCTATCACTGTGGTACTGTCTTCGCTTGTGGCGGTATCTACGCTCTGGCTTGTTGACTACCTCAGCCTCGATAGCAAAGTCAGGTCGAGGAGGCGCCTGTGGATCCTCAGGTGGTTCCCGATCAGTAGTCGTTTGCAGCCATCGATGTATGTCCATTACCTGCGGTGATGATGGGTTCAGGATCAGGTCACTTGGTGTATTGAGGCGGTGAGGCCTCAACCCCTTAAATTATTGCTACTGGTTGCGTTCGGTAGCACAGCCGATATTGTATGGCACAATTCAATCGCATGTATATACCACAAACAGGAGAAGGGGTGTAGCAGAGAAGCTCTTCGAAAGCATGAGGTCTGGAAATTGATGTTCGGGCTCACCTTGCCGCGCGAAGATCAGGCAGGTGCGTTGTGAATACTCGCTCCTGCCTTCGTGATGTACTTCGTCTCTTGGCATATGCAGGTGGGCATGTACGCAAGTGATGAGTGAACGAAACAACATCCCAAGGGAATTTCGATCTTAGGTCTCTCCATGGTAATACTTCCGAGCTATCTGTTGCTGCGGTGCAGCATATGCCTGCGTTCTCAAGGGGAGAAGCCCTCGAGCAATGTCAGTGATCTCCTTGAGAAGTCGGAAGTTCACCTATGTCGCTGTTCCGTTCAGGTACGCTTGTCATATCACTTGCGCGGTGCGTTTCACTGCATTGAGATGCGCGTTTACTACGATTGCCATGCAAGAGCCCAATGCTCTTTCCAAATGCCATGGGCTTAGTAATTTTCGGTCAATTTCAGTGCATGACGGGCGCATCACATCGAGCTGCCCCCAATTCCTTGAACACCTCACTTCGCGGCTAAGAGCCTACATGTTGCATGCGCGGGAGGAGAAGTCCACCACCTGGGCGGTGGTGACATTCGCAAGTGGCATCCTCCACGACCTCTATCAACGGGATCGGCGACATGCCTGCATCGAAGGAGTGGCATACTCAACTACCGATGACTCTTGAGGTTACACAGCATTGCTGCGGCCAGGACATAAAGTGATGCATGCGCGCAGCCGGTGTGCATGTTCCGTACTGCCTGTACCAGGTCACGAGGAGATGCTCCAGCATCAGTCATGGGAGTGGATCGTATCAACAGTCGACCGTGACCGTACCTCGTAGATGAAGTTGGAAGAGACCTTAGTCGACATTACTTGCAAAACCGGCGAAGCACTACCGCCGGGTTTCGGGGCGGGCACACTTGCTCATTGCCAGACCGATAAAGCGTCGGCAGCCTAATTAGCCGAGACACTCGAAGTACCGCATCTTGTGCGACACAACCGCCAAACGACACGTCGTCTTTCGTGCTAGCTTGGTCTCGAAATATGCCTCACCATGCCACGCCGCCCTCGAAGTGCACTCGATCAGCCCAGCCATATTGCAGTGGCGCCTCACTCCGCATCCATAGCTCCCACGCTGCATGCGGGAACCATCGTTCCAGCTGCTAGCTGCCGAGATCTTAGCACGCGAGCGCCAATTACAGCAACAGCTTGTCGAGCAAATGTGGAGGAAGGGAGTGATGAACCTGCGAATGCCGCATGATGGGACGAGCACGGGACGACTGCCAGAGCTCGCGAGCAATCTAGCGCAGCCAGCATCCAATCTGTAGCTTGATCGTGGTCTGCTATTCGCTGCGAGGCTCACAGCTCACATGCCTGCGGTCCACTCACACTGCTCGCCGACTGGCAATTTCGTTGCTGCTAGGTGCGAGTAAATCCACCTAGTGGCTGCACGAAAGTTTATCCGGACCGCGATCTCGTCATACTCCACGAGTGCATTGGTTGCGAGTGGGCGCAAAAACGCCACATATTGCAGCCATGAGCCGACATTGATTGCCTTGAATAATACCTGCCTTTTTGCTGCATTGTTCGAGCGCAAGCTAGCAAAGCAATAAGATCTGTATCGCCGGGGTGAAGTCCACTACCCCTCCATCCAACCCCACCATCGACATCACCTCTCCGATGGAAGCTTTGTCTTGACCCTACTTGAACGTCCAAGACGCAATACTCCCAACGAGCTAACACCAAACTATGCAACTAGCTCACCGGTCCACAGTGCATCGCGTCTGCTAGCATAGGTAGATCCATACAGGGCTCGGTCGAAGCCCGGTGCAACCGCTGCTCATTGGGAGATGAGCCACGTGCATGGTTGACGTGTGCGCTCGTTTTGTGATAGTGTACAGCAAGGCGCATGTGATCGACAGGCTACACACTCCACACCCTAGTCCTGGTTCAGCCCGGCACACACTACTTGCGCATCCCACAAACGTCACTTACCTTACCTGCGCTCACTTCCCTCTTATCTTACACTCTGACAAACCTGCGACAACTGTGCGATCTTGAGCGACAAGAACGTGTGATTGAGAGTTCGCGGTGCTGTGCGCATTCCTTCATTCGGTCTTTACTGTCACGGCCGTTTGACAACATGTCGAAGCTATTTATCGGGTGCGACGGCTCACTCCTACCGATAGCGCAACGTTGCATTGTGCAAGACTGACAGTATCACGCCAGTGGCCTTGCATGGCATACCGACGACCAGACTTTGCGCGCGAAGTTCGAGGAGTTTGGTGAGGTTCAGGAAGCTGTGAGCATCGCTCTCGTCGCATAGCCGCGGCGCACCGATTACTGATACCTGCTAGATCGTCGTCAAGGACCGCGATACCGGTCGCAGCCGTGGCTTCGGCTTTGTGCGTTTTGCGCAGGACTCGGAGGCTGATAATGCAGTATCGCAAATGAACAACGTCGAGTAGGCGTATTGCGACCGAGGGATCTTGGACAATATCTCTGACTATGCGCACAGATTCGACGGCCGCACCATCCGCGTTGACAAGGCATCTGAGCGTGGTGGTGGCGGAGGAGGTGGTGGAGGCGGGTTTGGTGGCGGACGTGGTATGACTACACAAGAGCGTCTTTGAGAGTACACAAGCTGACTGAACAGAAGGCGGCGGCTACAGTGGTGGCGGTGGACGTGGTGGCTACCAGGGAGGCGGTGGCGGATACCAGCAAGGTGGCTATCAGGGAGGCGGCGGCTACCAGGGTGGCGGTGGTGGCGGATACCAGGGCGGTGGTGGAGGAGGTAATCCACGGCGTATTATTGCATATTGCTTCACACAACTGACACGATCGTCCAGGCTATAGCGGCGGTGGCGGCGGCAACAACTGGCGTGGCGGTGGTGGAGGAGGCGGCTACCAGGGAGGCGGCGGTGGTGGTAAGTTCCACTGAACAATTACAAGCTGACCAATTTGGCTGACAATATGCAGGTCAAGGCGGCTACGGTGGTCAGCAAGACGGTGGCTCTGGCGGCTACCAGGGCGGCCAGCAGCAGCAGCAGGGTGGCGGAGGTGGTGGGTGGTAGTTCATGGCTTGCCCCTCGTGCAACCTACATACCTCTCATGCTTGAGATTTCCTAGTGCAACGGCGCAGGAAGGAGGACTCGGTGCGAAGGTGATCTTCAGATTGCATTGACTCGAAATACCCGACTGTCGCGGCAGCTGCGAGGTCGTGCTACCTCATGTAGATGAGAAGTTCAAAAGCTAGCTCAAGAAAGATCCGATCACTGTGCATCACTCCTGCTCCTCCAAGTGCGCGATCTGTGCACGATCAGGAAGTGAAGTCGATTTACGAGTCCAGGCCCTAGCCCAACTAACGAATACTGTCCGCCGCACCTGCATTTCACCCTTGCTGGCCACGTGCAATCGGCTTGATGGAAGATGATCCGGGCGATGCTACGGAAGCAGACACAAGCCGCGCAGGCATGTTCTTCGTCTGCCCCTAGCGCGCGGTAAATGGACTAAGTTCTGCCACTGCCGCTGCCGGAGAACTCAAAAGACTAAATCACAGCCGATCGGCTATGTCATGCACAATTTTCTTGATAACATTAATGCTCTATCACAATATGAATTAGCGATCATGGCGATGTCGACTGGACCACCACCCCTGAAGTTCACCGGCTCAAAATACCTTGTCCAGCGGCTTGTGCTTGCCACCCTCACCGGCCGGCCGATTCGTATCTCGCAAATTCGAGCATCTTCACACACAGCACCTGGTCTGTCACCGCACGAGGTCTCTTTCCTCCGCCTCTTGGATGCAATCACGAATGGCTCCCAAATCGAATTCTCCTACACTGGTACTACAGTAGCCTACAAGCCTGGGCTCATCACCGGCTCAGCAGCAGGCTATGGCGCAGCGGGCGGAGTGATCCGTCATGAGTTGCCTGCAGAATGCTCGAGAGGCGTAGCGTACTTCCTCATCCCTCTGTGCATCCTAGCGCCTTTTGCCAAGTCAGCGGTGAATGTAATTCTCACTGGACCGGGTGTTATCACGAGTGCGACGGAGGCAGGGGATGTAAGTGTGGATACTGTGAGATCGGCCATACTGCCTGTGCTCAAGAATTTTGGCATTGAGAATGGGCTTGAGGTCAGGATCCTGAGGCGATCGAATACTGGAAGGAATGGAAAGGGAGGTGGAGGGGAGGTACAGCTGGTGTTTGGGCATCAGGTGAGGTTGCCGAAGACTGTGCACTTGATGAGCGCGGGTACTGTAAAAAGAGTTCGTGGTGTGGCGTACTCGACTGGAGTTGCTGGTGCGAACAATGCGAGGTTGATCGAAGCAGCCAGAGGTGTGCTGAACGACTTCGTGCCAGATACATACATCTACTCGGATGTCAGTGGTGCGCCGCTTGTCGCAGCACCGGAGAAGAGCAATCCTGCAGCGAAGAAAAAGACTGGCCTTGGCTTTGGGCTAAGTCTGGTGGCAGAGTCGAATACGAATGTGCTGTACTCGGCTGATATTGCGAGTCCGCCTGCAGGTGGCGTGACGCCTGAGGACCTGGGCAGGCAATGCGCACTTCAGCTACTGGAGTCCATCAAGCAAGGTGGCTGTGCCAGTGCTATCGCAGCACCTACTATGCTTACATTGATGGCTATGGGAAGCGAGGATGTGAGCAGAATGTCACTAGGCAAAGACGTACTAGGCTCTGAGCAGGTTGTGCAACTTGCGCGGGATCTACGAACCTTTGGCATGAGCGGGTGGGGTTTGAGAGAAGGCGATGCCGAGGATGAGGTCGTTGTCAGCATTGTCGGTAAGGGTGTAGGGAATGTTGGCAGAAAGATTGCCTGAGCATGTACTTGACGGATGCAACCGCGAAACTTAATAGAAGGCGAAAGGTGCCACACTGTGGAGACCACTATCTCAGGCTGCCGGCAAGACGACAAGGCGCGATGATGGGCTATCGAACATACGCCCCACAGGCCCGATCTCGGGACGGGCAGGTCCTTTCGTATGAGAGCGCAACAGGCTTTGGGTGGTAACGCATCCGGCCCAGTGCCTAATCGTAGTTGATGCTGCGTCGTGAAGAGGGCGAACGCATTCGATGACTGGCCATCTCCTGACCGACCGACGCCGGAGGAG
>KZ111191.1:7630-17962 GCA_002077045.2 Rachicladosporium sp. CCFEE 5018
GGCGATGGCGAGCTGGGTGTGCTGAATTTCAGCGGTAGTAAAGGCGGCAAAGACGCTTTCTACGATGCTCTCGAGGACCAAGAGCAAGTCGGTGGGGAGGAGCTGGCTCGACGGGATGCGGAGAGGCAGTTCAGTGCGCGGATGAGGAGGGCGCTTGAGAGGAGCGCAGAGGAGGTGAGGTTTGTTAGGGGGTTGGGGATGGGTGGGTGAGAGGGCGAAGTGGACGGAAACGAGGATTGCGGCGAAATCGTCCCGAGTGAGTCTATATAAGCACCGGAGACACCCGGTGTGATGATCGTAGAGTTAAGTTTGAATGCCATCCGTTCGACATCAAGGCGCCTCGAACCGCAGATTCCCCGGCCGCGTTTCATCGTCCATAACCCTAAACCTCGTGCCAGCGACCTTCACCTCGTCACCACCCCTATCGTAAAACTCGTTATGCGGCGCATGCGCAAGAGCGGCGACAAGCGTCTGCGTCAAACTCGTGCTCTGCCTACGGTCCATGAGCCCGAGCACAAATTGCGCCAGGACCACTAGCGCGCCCGCGATCACGATCGTAACGCCGAGATAGGTAGTGCGCGAACTCAAGCCGTAGGCCCAGACTTGTATGCGCGCGTTGCGCTGGAGTCGTGGCCACCAATCCGTGCCCTCATCTGTGGACTTCGTGGTGCCGGTATCCCAATCGAGCAGGGAGAGGGTGTGGAAGATGGGCGTAAAGACCGACGCTGATAGAGAGACGGAGAAGGGGACTTCGGGGTCTTCCACGCCGGTGCGAAGGTAGTCCATGGTTTTTCGGAGCATTTGGGCGATCGTGCGGTGCGCGGGAAGAGTGGCGTTGTTATAGTCTAGAGATAGCGCGGCGAACCACCAGGTTGGGTGTAGGCTGAGCTGGACGTAGTCGGCGTTATAGATATCGTTTAAGGTCGGAAGTGAGGGCGTTTGCACGAGTCGCATTGGGTTCGAGAGGGTCGCGGGGTCGAAGGTGTACTGTGTGAAAGCGGCGAACACAACGCAGTCGACTACCATGCCTCCGGGCTGACCATCATCGTACTTGTAGAAGAACGTAGTCACGGAATCTGAGGCGTTCGAGGTAGAGAGGTCGTTGTACTCTTGTCCGAAGAAGTAGTCCCAGTCACAGTTGAGATGCATTGCTTCAACCGTTGTGTTTTCAGGCAAGGGCCCGATGCATTCGGGTTGGAAGGTGGACACGGTCCCATTGTCGAACTTCCGAGGCGAGTCGGCGAAGACGCCATTTGGTAAGAAGACCACCCGATCTGACGCCTCGATGAAGACGTCTAATTCAGGATGCTTGCTGCCATTGGAGGCTGTGACCGCATCGCCAATCGTCAACGTGGCACCGTTGACGTTTTCGCCCCATCCGTCGCCATCGCGGCTGTACTTGATGCAGCGTGTGAAGTTGTTTCCAGCATCTATTTAAGCGTGTAGTCGCTGATACAGATGACTGATCTATTGGCGTCAATATCTGTTGTCCACCATGTCGAATAGAGATTGATGTTCGGGTAGAAACCCACGATCGGTCCCACGCGTTGGACGTTCATCTGCAGACTCTTGTTGTATGCAGCGTAGCTTTGATAGTCACTGGTCGACATGTTCAGTTTCTGGGCGTCTGCACCAAGTGATATGTTCGCTATTATGCTCTTGTCCTCACTGAACTCCTCCACGAGCTGCCGAGAGGGCACCCAGAGCAATTGGGAGTCGATCTCATGGGCGGCGAAGTCCTTGGTCGTATTGACGTAGAAGAATACGTCGTTCTGTTGTGTCATCCTCGCCAGGAGATGGCCGTCGCGTGACTCGACGATGGAGGCCGCCGTTGTGGCTGCCCAACTATCTAAGCTCAGAGCCCATTTGTTGGCGCAAGCGAAGTTCAGGGAATCGAAAGGAGCCGTCCCACAGCCGGAATCCCTGAATGCCCAACCATCTGTCAGAGGCTCGGCGTACGTGAAGCCCTGAAACCAGGTGTCTCCGACTTTTGGTGTATCCAGCCACTGCAGTGCAGGTATGACGAGAACAGCAGTCGCTGGCCCCATGAGGTTACAGAGAATGCATAGTACTGTACACAATATGATTATAGATAGGCCGAATCGCTTGCGATGTGTCAACTTGAGGCCGGCAGGTCCTTGACGAGTTGAAGACAGGTTCTTCCACAGCTTATGGTCCATCATCCTGAGTGGATCAGCGAATTCGATCAGCAGAGTCATATGCCGAATTGGTAGGCCATCCGAATGAGTGGCTCTGCGCATGACCACAAGATACACCAGTCCGGCAGCGACAAAGGCAAACCATATCTCCAAGATCTTCGAGATAAGCTGCAAAAAGCCGAGCAGGTTATGGCTTGTACTGTCAAAATGGCCTATGCGTTGCTGAGGTACAGAAGAGACATTGTCGTTCGCCTGGACCCAACATGTCCCCAATGGACACCATGCACTCGCGCCAATGGTGTGTCCTCCTATATTGAGAACTAACAGCGCCAATGCTGGAGCTAGCCAGGCCAGAGAGAACAGCTGCAGTATGATCGTCGACTTCCATGACCGTGCGGGCTTTCGCTCGGAGATTTGTGAAGGGTGGACCGTGTCCTGGACTTGGTTGCTGTGTGCCTCATCCGGCGCCGTCGGTTCGTAGAGCGCTGTCGTGAATACAGAGGGCTGCTTCTCTGACGACGCCATGTTTATGCTGTCCCGTAGCTTGGGGTTGCTAAGTCAACGCTAAGGTGGTACCAAGGGCGAAGGGTTATTGTCTCCTTGGTCGAGAACGTGATGAGACCAGATTCCCTTGAACACTCGTTTGCTTCTCGCTGGCGCTCTCCGTCAGAGGGGTGGTTACAGAGTGGCCGACATATGCCTTGAACGGAGTATAAGACTGTCAATCGAAATGCGTAGCAAAGTCGCGACACTGAGTCTGCTGGACTCCTTCAGGGCGCAGTATCGTCGATGATGGAAGGAAACAACGAATTTAGTTTACTTCTCTCTTACACCATATAGCGCTTTGCGATTCTGGCCCCCATGCGGCAGCTATTAGCAGCTTCGCCTTGGCAAAACGCCTTCCGACGCGGCTGAGAATAGGAACCCTGCACTGTAATATAAATCTGATGCTCTCGACTGGCCTCGGACCCGCAGTCAATCGATCCTTAGCCAGTCGTCAAAGCAATGCCCGGGGGAGTAGGCTCACGTACCCCACGCGAAGCAACCTCATGTCTGCACCGCGCTGCGTCCCAACCTTGCAGATACACACGATGTCGCGAAGCACCGACCACCGCATCGCATGCATGCGAATGACCCGAGTCATTTTGCAACACCATCCTGAACGCGTTATCTTGCATAGTAGGGGCGCATTGGGAGTGTGAAACGCGTGGTTCGAGAGCTGAAGTTGGTGGCGGCGTTAGTGATCCTGAATGTGTCTTGGCATGGCACGTGCAGGAGTCCATTTCGGGATCCTCGTCCACTGGTCGGCCCATGTAATACTTTGCGAGTGTTGGCTCAAGTGGAGACCTGTAATTGCTGTAGCATTGCACTAACCATTTTGCACACCTGCAGCCTTCCTTGTATCAGAATGCTGCTCCATCTACCACGCTCTCCTGGTCCGAGAGCCCTTCATGTGCTTTTCCTAACTTGCGATCATGGAGTTCATGAGCCTCGTGACTTTAATGGCCAAGCGCAGATCTACCAAGGGAATGAATTACGTGCATACGAATTGAGATGTACACGTGACCCATGAGTTACACCCTAGGCAACTGTACCATTCCTAGTTTTGCCACTTCGCCGATGATGCTTCCACTGAGACGAAGTGTTCACCGCCTCATAGCTCCACCTCGATCTCCTGGTGATACCCAGTAACGCTTACGAGCGTAATGCCATCCCAGTCTCCCTCCAACGCAGCATCATGAGCTTCCTGCTTGCGAGCAGAGGTGATGGCAGCAGGTGACATGCTACGAGAAGGTGATGATGAGTCCAACATGGAGAGGGTGTAGTATGGCCTGTCGTCCTCAAGTCCTGACGTACGTCCATTGGGGTCCAATCGTCGCGCAGACCTGATCGCTGCTGGGATCTCTGGTGTGGCTGAGTCGCACTCAAGACGTCGCCGCTTGGGCGTATGCTCGTTAGCCGGAAAGGTCGATATCAGGGCTTCCGTCATCTCTGCCTGAAGCTGTGTTGCAGGACCCGCCAGTGAGTGGATTGGCTTCATTGACGTCGATTGATCCCCGAACGGGCGATAGAGGGATTCTGGAAGCGCTGGGCTAGGCGAGCTTGGTGGAGCTGCCTCTGAGTAATTCAACGCAAGCACCGGCTCAATTCCTGACGTGGCATCAAGTAATTCGTGGTCGACGTCGTCATCAGGATGATGACCGCGATCGTCGTCTGATACCTCGGCCTCACTCTCCTCACGCGCCGCGGCGACCTTTCGCTTGTCAGGCTTCTGGTGTCGCTGCCTCTTCAGCATCATGCGATCATGGGTAAAGTTGCAGACGCTGTCGTACAAGTGACCGAAGAGGAACGCCATGCACTGATCGCGTCCCCAGTGCATGTCATTGACGGTGCAAGGATGTACGTCCGTGGGCTTGAATACCTCGAGAAGATGGCAGAGTTCTGTGTACGAGGAATGGCGGGAGTACGGGAAGGTCTGTAAATCGTCAGCGCTGTCTTTCTGCGGTCAATAACATGCTCTCGTAAAGTTTCGAGGTTCTGATATGCTGCTATCGACTGCACCACAACTAGGTGAGAATTGAATTGGGTATCATCGAGATGCTGGAGCGATGATGAATCGCCTTCAGCGGACCGACGATTTCTCGGTAGTGTTCGGATCGCGACATGCGCGTCGCGATGTAGCGGATAGCAGCCCAAGGGCCCACGTATCGATGGATGGAACCGCAGGCAAGAGAGGAATTACATACGATTCGTGCTGGCAGGCCGTCTGCCCTGCAGTTCGACCCCTTTGGCGTGACCGGCGCAGCTTTCTCTAACTGGGCACCTTCTTGTTTGGAAGCTAGACGCACGAGAGCAGGTACCAGACTGCTCAGTGACAGCTCGTCAGGATCCACATCCACGCCACCTTCAGCTGTGGTACCCATATGAGCTTCCAGCAAGGCTGCGAAGTCCAGCGCGATTGTCTGCACAGGATCTTCGATCAATGAGGTGACTAAGCGCATTACACTCGTCATAGCCTTAGGCTGGCCGTGCAGCTGATCCGTGCATAGCTTCATCAGTGCGCCAAGTTGGGCAAGATCAAATACTTCGAGCTCATGCTGCTGATCGAGGTCACCTTGACCACCGCCCGCGCCAAGCTCAGCGATCTCGGTGCCGTTGTGACGTGAGATGATGGGCGTGATGCGTACGAAGTCTGCAAATGATCGTCAGCTGACGTTGATCCTGTCTAGGGAGAGGCTACCGCAGACCTCCCTTGAAGATATCGCAGCCTGTGCCCTGCTCGCAAGAGTGCAGCCGTGCTGTAGCGTCCTCGGTAAGACACCCGCGGTGCAGATGATTACCGAATGTGAAGCCGACCAGACCTGGTCCCTCGAGTGCTTTGGGATCGGACCCTGTCACGAGGGCGCTGTACAGCTTGAAGCGATAATTGTCGACGTGTATGCGACAGCCAAGGAAGCCAGAGATAGCGATCCACACGTCTTCATAGCCGAACGTCCACGAGTCGAAGTAGAACACCGTCTCATCAGGATACTTCGCCACCTTCTGCAACAGCTCTGTGAGACCTTCCTGCTTCGGCTGGAAATGCTTGTACCGGTCACCCTTACTAGCGAACGTTGTGTCGAGGTACACACAGTGCAGTTGCTTGATTGGCTTCCTGTCGTTATGGCGAACGTAAGGCAGCAACATTGGGTGCCTAGTCAAAGCATTGACCCACCATATCTCAGAGCGAATATCCCCAGTGTACAGGATAGCTTTGCCATCGCCTTCGACGAGGAACATGACAGCACCGACGCAGTGATTCGCATCCAGCAAAGTCACCCGCAAGCTGTGGTCTGGCGTCAGATCGATCTGAGTCGGCGTGTCGAGAGGTATTGCCTTCAGCAACTTCCGCAGATGCTTATATGTCTGCTTTCGCGTCTCTAAGATGCCCTTGGCGAAGTTCATCCGATGAGGATACTTCTCCAGTCGAAGCAAGATCTCCTTAGTGGCAGGTGAGCAGTAGATGAAGGGAGATTTGCATGTCTCCAGGCCGGCAAGATGATCGGAGTGGACATGGCTGAGGAAGAAGGCTAGCGGTGGCGTCGATGCCGGGTCAGGCGAGGTGCGGAACTGATCGATGCGGATCGATGGGAATTCCTTGACGATGCCGTTGAAGGTCGACATGATGATGGTAGGTAGGCCGCCGCAGCGCTCTGCTCATGCCTGATCACAGCTTTCTCACCGGGATATCTTGTCAAAATGATAATGAACACGGAATCCCGAGAGGTGAAGTCCACCTTGTGGCGACCGCAAACCAGGAAGGAACGAGGCACACCTCGCGACTTCGAACCTGATGCATATAGAACATTGTGCCATTGGACCACGTGCCCGCTTGATCACTGATCCAGCGTTTTTCAGTTGCATCAAGTACAATCACAGGTTTCCATGAGAGCTAATATGGCGTCAACTGCATGACCGTTGTCCGGGAGCGCCCGCATTGTACATGAACTGAGGTGACGTTCAAAGGTCATAGCTCCAGATACCGGCTAGAGAATACCTCCGATACAATCAACATCTCCCCTCCCAGCTCAATTCCTTCTCCATATCTCCGATACATAATGTCTATCGCCGGCCCTCGCGGTCCGCCCAAGCGCGGCGGTCCTACCGTGCTTGTCACAGACGCCCGCGACAAACCTCGACCTCCCCAGTCAGCCATCAATCGCCCAGGCGCGGCGCGCAGAGACACTAGGGTGATCTCTGTCGACCATGTCCTCGCCTATTCCTCCGACATACCTTCCGCCCAACCGCGGGCAGCACCGGGTCCTCGTCCTGCGGTCAGTAATCGAACACCTTCCGGCAGACACCCAGCGAACCCTAGGCTAGGCAAAGAACCCAACTTCACTCCCCGCGGTGTACCAATGGGAGCGGCGCATATTCCGAGTCGGAGTAGCAAGGTCAGCGAGAAGTTGGTACTGCTACCGGAAGCGGACCACGAGAGTGATGATGAAGAAGGAGATGAGGAGGACGAGAGCGCGAAGCCGCCTGATGATGAGGAGGTCAAGAGACGGCGGTCAGGTAAAGGCGGTAAGAGTGATGCGGAGAGGAAGCCTAAGGCTCAGAGGATAGCGGATCCGGAGCTTGCGAGGGTGACAGCTTACTGCACGGCGCAAAGCTACAAGCTGCGGGCTATGGCGACATTTGTGCGAGATCACCATGGCGCGAAGACGAAGCTGTACGATGACTGCCTGTATTGTGTCTACCAACTGCCACTGCTCGGCGGGAGTGACGGACACAGAGTGAGGAGCAGTCCGGTGGTGAAGAACCCGGGCGGACGCAGTGTGCTGGACGAGCAGATCGAGGCAAATGAGAGGAGGGAGTATCGCGATGGATGGCGAGATGAGAGCAGCGAGTATTCGGTCGTCGGAAACGACGGGACGCATGCTGCACCGATCGCGCAGGAGGAGATGACCGAGATACCCCAGCAACGTGAGGAAGATGGACATCACTACCCCGACAACAACGATCCGCCGCATCTCCAAAACAATGCACCCCATGAGCACTCAGAGCCCGAGATGTCTAACGGGCCTACGCGGCGTGAAAGTGAACATAGCACTCACAGCGTCGAGTCACCTTTCCCTTCACCTCATAACCTCGTCTCACCTACTGCATCTACAGTGGCTGAAGCATACATCTTCAGCTACGGCGTTGCAGTACTGTGGAATTTCACGCTTCACCAGGAAAAGGACCTGCTCGCAGATCTTACCTTTTCTTCCGCCCCATCAAAGTCATCACACAAATCGCCCTTTACGCAGACGCCTATACCGACGCAACTACCCCTGCTTACACGACCTCTCGATGAGTCCGAGTTCGAGACAGAGGAGTTCCACTTCCAGTACACACCTTCAATACCAAAGCCGAGGATCTACAACGACATGATCACGCTGCGGACGAGCGATCACATGATCAAGCTAGCCATGTCTCACGCAATTGGTCAGAGTACGAAGCTCTCGTTCTTCGAAGAGCGTATGCAGCGGACGATGAGCGAGGCACAGTACGTCCCTCGTCAGCTTGCACTGCAAGGCCGTCTCGGCATGAATCGGAAGGAGGTTGTGGGACTCGTTGGCCGATTGTTTGAAGGCAGGGTAGATGTGAATCTCTGTAAGTGCCACGTCGTCAACTGACCATTGAGCGTGTCGCTAACAAATACACAGCCTCAAACATGCTCGACGTCCCCAACTTCTTCTGGGACTCCGAGCCCACCCTACACCCCCTCTACCTCGCCGTCCGCGAATACCTCGAAATCAAACCCCGCATCCAAGTCCTCAACGAGCGCTGCAAAGTCTTCTTAGACCTCGCCGAGATCCTCTCAGACTCCATCGCGGATGTAAAGATGACGCGCATCACGTGGATTATCATCGTGCTCATTTTGGTTAGTATCTTGGTCACTTGCACGGAGGTGTTGTTGCGGTTTGCTATCTTAGTGAAGAGTGGTGGTGCTGGTGGTGCTGGGAAGGAGGGGGCAGGAGGGACGGTGTTTGGGATGGGGATGGGCGATGTGCCGGTGGGATTCTCGACGGGCTTGGCGAGGATGGTCATCAGGAGCGTAAGAAGCTTGTGATAATAGATATTGCAAGCGAATGTCAATACCTTAATCTTGGCACATATACAGGCGACCACGCTAATAAGCGCCACGTTTCTCGCGTCACCGGCTTGCCTATCCGAATGCATGGCATTTTGGGGTAGTTCGAACTCAAATGCCTATACAAAAGCCAATATCAGAGGAGAGGGGTGGAACCACAACGGCTGTCACTTGCACGAGCGTCGCAAACCTCATTGCTTGTATTCTCGCATCGTGACGGTTCCGTTGATCACAGCATTGCCATCGCGCCGATCGGCCCTGCACGGGTCGAATTGCAGCCGGGCGGTTTGGGCATTCTAGCCGAGAACCTGTCACCTCCCGTATGGGCTGATCCGCACGGTCCCCTGGGCATCGAGGCTGCGGATAACAGAGGGTTCTTGCGTTGAAGGAGTTGTCGATGGGTATTACACGCTCGCGGTTCCTTACTCAAAGTACTATTCGGCTTCTTGACGTTCATTACCGGCATCACCTAGCTGCCGACTACGAGGTACCGCTGGAGCGAAATCCGCGCGACGACCAGACTGCTTTTGCTACAGCTTACGATACTCATTCCAGGAGTCTGGGCGCGCTTGGATTGGCGACTTCACTGTATTGGACGTGTTATTGAATGTATTTCAAGAGCTTCTGAATGTGCACGACTTGATATGGGAACCACGAATTCAAGACGAGATCAAGCTCTGCGCGCGGCCATCTCGGCTGGGTGACAGGAAGGAAAGCGGGTACTGGAGTCAACGCGGAGAAGGCGAAGCTATAGACACACGGGTTGCGACGACGTCGGAATAAGCTTGTGGAATTTTTACTTCCTGCGAAGGAAAGTGCTGCCCAGGCTCAAGCACACCACCCCACGATGCGGATACCCATTCGAGAGCAGCTCGCGCTGCTGATTCTCCTCTCCGCCCTCATCTCGCTCATGGTCATCTCGGTCGCGACATGGATCACCAACCACTCCTTTGTCCTCAGCCAGCGGTCAGAGCGGCTGACACTCACCGCGTCCCTCAAGGCTGCGCAGCTGTCATCGAATCTCAACATCATGCAGACTTCCGCTAATTTCGTGAGCTCGCGTGTGTTGATACAGTCGGCACTCATGCGCTACTACCAGGGCAACAATACCGCGGCGAATTGGGTGAGAGCGCAGGCGGACATGGCGGCTGCTATCAGTGGCGGTGGGTCCCTGGGTCAGTCGCTGTTGTTGCAGACTCAGGTGTATCCAAGAGACCCATCTGGCCCTGCCGGTCCCTGGTCGCTACTGAATGTGACGAGCGCAGACTTCAACAATACGCTTGAGCTGCCTTTGAAGGATTCAGAAGGGGCTCAGGTACACCTTGGAGACAGGAGCGGACTTGGATATCCACCAGAGCTGTACCCAAACTTGACGTACTTAGGCAACTCGTCGTCCAACGGCTATCAAGCAGGCTACAATGGCCGAATCTTGAGCGCCGACAACCCCGACCTCCTCCTTGGACCCTGGGTCGTGGACGATTCGCTATCCCTGGTCTCGCTGACAATGCCGGTCATTAACAATACCTCTGCAGCTGATGTACTGGGCTGGTTGAC
>KZ111191.1:18062-49763 GCA_002077045.2 Rachicladosporium sp. CCFEE 5018
CATCTGGGCTGCAGCGCAGTCGTCGTGATACATGGCGCGTGTTGCTGTAATTGACGTCGCACAGAAGCTGGATCAACCCAGCTGCATACTGATTGGATCTCGATGGTCTGAGGATGCATCAGCTTCAATCCCATTGATATGATTCACGCCGGCGACGATCTCATCCTCCTTGTAGGCGAAGGTACTCCCGAAGTGATCATCCCGAAGTCTTTTCTGTCCCGCTCCGTAAATCCTCTCTCGTGCCGTCAGACCCTCTTTGCTTTTCTTGTAAAGACCTCTACGCCTAAGCTCGGGCACTAGCAACTCAACGACGTCCTCGAATGTCCCTGGTGTTGTCACATAAGCGACATTGAACCCATCAAGATCCGCCTCTCGCATCCATCGTTCCATTTCGTCCGCCACCGTGACAGGTGAGCCGATCGCCAATGGTCCAAGGCCACCAAGGGACGCCTTCTCGGCCACTACACGAGGAGTCCAGACAGGTGTTTCTTCGCTCGTGGTGGTAAAGTCCGATAGAATCGACAAGATTTTGTTCGCAGTCTTCGAATCTGCCTCTGAGATGGGCTGGTCTATCGGGATCTGAGAGAAGTCTATGCCTGTCCAGCCGGAAGCCAACACGAGCCCGCCGATCGTGGAAGCGTACTTCTTCGCCTTGTTGTATTTCTCGTGGGCATCTTCGTCCGTGCGACCAATGAACGGAGTAAATGTAGAGAAGAACTTGATGGACTGCGAGTCGCGACCTGCTTCTTTAGCAAGACGGCGAATGTTGTCGACTTTGGGTCGAATGACTGCGGGGCTATGACCTGAGACAAAGACAGCTTCTGCGTGGCGGACGGCGAATGCTGAGCCAGCAGGTGAGGTACCAGCTTGAAACATAAAGGGCGTCCGTTGCGGAGTGGGCGGAACGAGATGCTTGGTCTCCAGCAGGTAGTACTGGCCGGCGTGCGTTATAGTTTCAATCTTCTCGGGATCAAAGTAGACATCAGACTTGGGATTGCCCACAATCGCATTGTCGCTCCAGGATCCATTCCAGAGCTTGTAAAGGACTTGCATGTATTCGTGAGCTTGAGCGTAGCGCTCGTCATGCTCAATCGGAGTATCGATGCCGATTGCTTTGAATGCAGACTTCTTGTAGCCGGTCACGATGTCCCAGCCAAAACGCCCATTAGTCATTGTGTCCAGCGTCGAGAACCGCTTGGCCAGTAAGAAAGGCGTCTCGAATGATGTTGTGGCTGTTATAGCAAAGACAAGGTTCTTTGTCATAGCAGCCATTGCGGAGATCGGTATCGATGGATCAGTCATAGGCCATTAACTTGCTCTACGGATGCAGTCATCGATCTTGCCGTCGTACGTGTCGTACCCGCCGAACGTGTCCGCAAGGAACAAGGCATTGATGCCACCCTTCTCGAGCAGTTTCGCAAGATTAGTCCAATAGTCCAGACTGAGCTTCGTCGTGCTGCGATCATTCGGGTCCTTCCACTGTCCTGGTGATAGGTGCCCGATAGCTACAAGTGTGTCAGCTAGCTAAAACCTATGATCGATGCGAAGCTACTCACTTGACATGTCGAATGCATTGAGCAGGATTTGTTTCCTGGCGGTTTCTTTTGTCACAGAATGGGCATTTCCATTGCCACTGACATCGCCATTGGTATCAGCAAATGTCACCCGACGAGACATGTTGATTGCTGTCCAAGCAAAGTCTTGTTCGTCCCAAGAATTCTTAACAGGTTAGATTTGCTCGCAACATACTACTCGGCTGTGATCTTGTGGAAAAGTCACACCCGGCGCCAACGATGGCGCCGGCAATCCGATGCCGAACACGTGGCAAGATAGGAAATCAGAATAGCTACCTGGATCTAGTATCCGATACCGCTTGCCATAACTGCAATCAGTGATGTTGTGGAGGTGAGTGTGGACACGCATTGAAGATCCTATGAGTGGGGGGGGCACATATGGCGTGCTTCAAGTCGAAGATCGCGAATGAGCTCCGATCGTCACAGCCATTGGACAACATCAACCCAGACATCTCTGAATGCAAGATTAAAGTGGGAATATACTTACTCGTGCAAGACGAAGAGGTCGCAAGCAGTCTTGGCTGAGATGGGAGCACCTCGGGCTATGTCTGTACGACAAAGGCCCGGAATGCCATGCTACGGTGCGGAAGTTGCCTGCTGGCGCAAGCTGCAGTGCAGCATTTATTTCCAACACGACCATTCTTGTCATCGAGGCTCATTTGACGAGTTGCGCTCGGAATGGCAGACCACACAACAGACGTAAGCAAGGAAGCCGCGGAGATCTCTTCTAACGATGGCGGATCTGAATCACTGCCACCGACCGCTGCCAGTGACAAGGCTGCGTTCCTGGCAACATTCAGCAGAGCTGAGGACAAGGCGATCATGAAGAAGGTCGATCGCCGCTTCCTGCTTCTCATCGGAATTCTGTACATGACAAAGAATGTGTGCTTCGTCCAAGATTCGTTACTTCCCCAAGACACCAGCTGACATTCTGCCAGATCGACTACCAGAATGCCGCCAACGTTAAGGTGCTCCAGGTCGGCCAGCCCTCGAATGTTTTGAGGGAGCTCAATATTACGCCCAATGCGTATAATTGGGTGCAGTCAATCTACTTTATTGCCTACATCATCTTCGAAGTACCGAGCGTTATTCTGCTGAAGAAATTCACCCCTCGCCTATGGCAGTCGCGGATCTGCCTGAGCTGGGGAATCGTGCTGGCTTGCCATGCTGCGGTCCAGAACAAGGAATCATTGTACACGGTTCGCTTCCTGTTGGGTATGATGGAGGCTGGCATGTTCCCTGGTCTGGCTGCACAACTGACGTCCTGGTACCGATCTGACGAAATGGGGAAGCCCATCATGTGGATGTTCGGCTGGCAGAATCTCTCCGGCGTCGTCGGATCACTCCTGGCGTACGGGATCTCATACATGAATGGAGTCTGCGGCATGAGTGCTTGGCGATGGGTCTACCTCCTCGAAGGCATCTACACCATCCTACTCGCCGGTGTAATTTATGTTGTCTCGCCGGACTACCCGAAGTCCCCGAGATCCAGCAAATGGCTCACTGAGCGTGAGCAGGACTATCTCGAAGCACGTCTATCGGAAAATGCACCTCGAACTGATGAAGCTGCGTTCTCCAAGCAGGAGATCTTTGCCTCTTTGAAAGATCCGAGGACCTACAGCTTCATGACCAATCAGATTCTGGTCAATCTTGCAGGTTATGGTTTGCAGTGGTATTTGCCGACTATCACCACAAATCTGGGGTTTGCAGGTCTTCCCCGCAACCAATTGTTGAACATAGGCCCAGCGGGTGCGTCCGTCATCGCGATCATGATCGCAGGCTGGCTGTTGAAGCAAGCCTATGTTACGAGACCGGCTTTCACACAGCCCATAAACGTCACCATGGTGATCAGCTTCATCCTCTTCTTTACAGTATCCGCGCCGGGCGCCATATATGTAGCATGCATCATCGGTACGTAATGGCAGCCAGATTCGACTATCGATCATCTTAGACGCTAACCGGCTCGCAGGCACCATGTCTTCTTCTGTATACTTCATCCCTTTCTGGGCATGGAGAAGCTCGACATTGGCAGGGGCAACTGGTACGGCATTCACCTTAGCATTGCAGTCTTCCATTGGCCAGATTGGTGGAGTAAGTCACCCGAGTTCTGTCGTCTTTCGTCTGCTGACCCAGGGTAGGTGATTGGTCCACAACTCTTCCAGTCCAAGTTCGCCCACAACGGCTATAAAACGCCCTTTGCCATCTGCGCTGCTGCAACAATCGCCGGTTGGGCAGCAAATCTGGTGACGTGGTGGCTAACTCGTAACGTCGAGTGGGATGTTCGACGCATTCGAAGGCTGCGGATCAAGGCCGAGAAGGAGGGTAAGGTGTATGGCGACGATGATGTACGTTTCTACCAAGAGCGCGACTTCTATCACGGTTTGCGGAAGGATGAGACGAAGGCGTAGTCGAAATGGATCGGATCGCGGATGCGAACTGCGAAGTAAGAGAGAGCTCTGCTCAGATGCTTAAGCCAAGCAACTAGACGTTTGGAAAACACCTATCCCAGACGTAGACAGCACTGACTTGCGCCCTTGGCACGTGATCCTATACGTTGCGACTTCATACCTCCTCCTCCCGATTCTCCAGAAGTTTGAAAGGCGGACGATACTTCTGCCAGTCCAGCCGCAGGAGCGATGTGCAGGATCGCTGCATTTGTGGGAGGTGTAGTGGCAGGATGTGTGTTGATGGCTCATGTCGGCCACTCACCCGTGAGTCGTGCCCAATCGCAACTGTGGTCGGTGTGTTTGCGGAAGCATGGTATGCATTTCAGACCACTCGGAGAAGTGAAGATGGATCGTTGGCTCGACAACGCTTAATGGGCGAGGCAGCATCGCGTTCCAAGCAATCTGCAGTCGGAAGCGGCATAGCATGAAGTCGTGGATTTCAGCGAAGCAGCGGCTTTCGCGATACAAGGAAGTGTCGATTTAATCAATACTGCCATCGCGATATGATCTCCGGTCCCCTTCGCCTCCGAACAGCCTGCGAGATCATCTTAGGTATCGCGAAGGTCAGCTTGAGACCGAAATCCGGCGTATAGACGGGGCGCTGCCGACGTCGATCCGCTTTGAGGACCTGGTGCACTCCGCAGACTTCCCACCAGAGTAGCTTGTAAGTGCAAGGCGGGTCCCAGATGGCGTGCTTAGGCTAGCATCGATGTCGGCCATCGCTCTGGGCGATGTTCGTCCGAACACATGGACTCTGTTCTTGTGAAATTGATGAGTCCACTGCAGAATTCCATACATTCGTACACTCGTACAGGTGTTTGTGATGGCTTCTTTGGAGTTGGAGGGCTTTCTTCCCGTGGACGGTGGGGCGCCTGAGGCATCAACTTCTGAGCTCATCATCTGGCAACACGATCGACACGAACACATCTGCAGACGACAACGAATGGTCATATCCCCATCCAACGGACTACAAGCTTACAGAAGCACCGATAGATCAGATTCGAAAGGTACGTGTGGCAGTGATCGGCGCTGGTCTCACCGGCATCACAGCTGGTGTACTACTACCAGCCAAGGTCCCTGGCATCGATCTCCACATCTTCGAAAAGAACTCTGACGTTGGCGGCACATGGCTCGAGAACCGCTATCCAGGAGTTCGCTGTGACATCCCCGCACATGTGTATCAATCCACCTTCTCTCCCAACACTCAATGGAGTGAAGAGTATGCACAGGGTGCCGAGATCCTGGAGTACTGGAAGTCTGTAGCAAAGACACACGACGTGTATCCCAAAGTTCGCTTCGATACTAAAGTGCTGGGCGCTTACTGGCAGCCCGATGTAGCCCAATGGAGACTGGAAGTTCGGAGTGTAGCAAGTGGCGAATCTAGCACCCAGCACTTTGACTTCCTGCTCACTGCGATTGGCCACTTCCACGAGTGGAAGCTACCGGAGTACCCAGGAATCGATCGATTCAAGGGTACTCTGATGCACTCGTCTGGATGGCATCCAGCTTTTGATCCGAAGGGCAAGCGCATTGCCACTATTGGCAACGGTGCGAGTGGCATCCAAGTTACGACCGAGATTCGTAAAGTCGCTGCACATATCGACCATTATGCACGAAGCAGGACATGGATAGCAGGTGCATTTCAATCAGGTGCAACCGATCGAAAGGATACTCCGATCCCTATCATGCAAGAAGAGCGGCAGTCCTTCGAGGATCCAGCGGTGTATCTCGAATATCGCAAGAAGAAAGAGGGTAGCTTCTGGAGAGCATTTAGCTCTCAATTGGCGGACTCCGAGTCTTCAAAAACAGCACGTGATAATTTCATCGAGCTAATGCGGAAGCGATCGGTCGTGGACCCGACCCTGATCGACAAGCTGATTCCAGACTTTCCACCGCACTGCCGTCGTCTTACGCCTGGTCCAGGCTATATTGAAGCCCTCACGCAGTTAAATCTGACATTCATTCAGACGCCAATCAAGGAATTCACCGAATATGGCATCGTCACAGTGGATGGCGTCCATCGACCTGTAGACACTGTCGTTGCTTCGACCGGCGCCAACACTCACTTCGCGCCGCCGTTCCCTATCGTCGCAGGCGACGTAGATCTTGCGCGGGATTGGAAGCATGATGGTGCCTTTGGGTTCCCATACACATATCTTGGGCTTGCCACGCCAGGGATGCCCAACTTAGCATTCCTGCTGGGATCCAATGCAGCTGGACCATCCGGTACTGTCCCGCATGCCGTTGAGGTTTCTATCACTTATATCGCCAAGATCTTGCGCAAAATGTCGACGCAAGGTATTCGGAGTATCACACCTTCCAAGGCAGCAGCTGATGACTTTGTCACCTACTGTGACGCATTCTTTCCTCGAACCAACCTCGCCCAACGATGCGCTTCTTGGTCTAACGGGGGTCAACCAGGTGCGCGAATCCATGGTCACTGGCCAGGTAGCGCGGCTCACGTCACCATCGTCCGCAGGGAGCCGCGTTGGGAGGACTGGGAGTATGAGTACGTTCGGCCAGAGAACCGCTCCTCGTACTTCGGCATTGGCTGGACCAAGGCTGAGCAGGATCCTGAGAGAGATATGACGGTCTACCTGCGGCTGCCGACCGAGAATGACTTGAGGGACTTGCACGAGCGTTGGTGGGACCTGTGAGGCGTACTGTACAATTGAACGATGAACAAAGTCTATAGATGGATTGCACCACTGGCACGCCCGATCTGTCCATCATTAGCATTGGTCGTAGTCGGATAGCGTCATACTCACATGTCGAGGTACCTCGTCATCAAGGTCATCAGGTCCCCAGTCGTCTTCGCTATCCTGTCTGCTCTGACTTTGCTTGATAACATCGTAGGCACACGACACGACGTTCAGTGTACTGTTCCCGAGTCGTGAACTTCGCAGACCGGCTCTACGTTCGGGTGACACTCACGCAGCAAGAAATGCGATGAATTTCAGAAGGCCCATCCAATCGCGATTTGGCGGTGCTCCCATTGCAACCGCTACCATCACGACTCCTACCGCAAGGTGACCCAATACAGTCACGGTAGTAGTGACGAAGCTTCGCGTACTTTTCTGCTCTAACGTGAGACTCATATTGGCCGTTTCCAGCTTCCGCAGCGCGCCGAAAGCGACTCCATCGATAACAGCGCAGATCATGCTAGTAGCACTACACAGCCAGGCAAATTTGACTTCGTCACCGTTCGAAAAGCTCAAAGGCCTGGTGACGAAGACGGCTGCGCCGGTGAACATGAGAGCGAAGCTAGAGAATATCGTTAAGACGTGAACCAGAAGCCATTGTTTCGAGGAGTTCAAGAGGTAGGCTGAGATGTTAGGACGCGTGACTCTGCTGATATTGTGTCGGATATGCACAGGGGGCGCCGTACTTGGAATGGTCTGCTCGCTCTCGTTGGGCAGTGCTGAGTATGCTGGTGGGAAGGACCAGGAGCGTACCGTTCCAACGAGCTTCATCGTAATGTGGAAGGAACCCGGTTGCTCTACATGTAGGAATGCCTAGAATGGTCATGAACGGTCGGCCACTATAATGGGTTGTTCGGGATGCGGCTGGGGAGACCGGCGCCGGATGCAGCTTAGTACCACTGTTTGCAGTGAGCTGTGCCCCCGCCGCTGCGGAGCACTCGGGAATGCTATTGAACGAGGAAATAGGTCTAAGAAGGCACTACGCCTACGCAAACAGGCTATATCACGTGTAGCAAATCTTCGTAGACATATTACCTTATAACCTTGCTTCTACGTATCCGATAGTCCCGAAGAAGTCGTAGAGACTATAATCGCGCGTAGAATACTAAGAAATCCCTTAAGTTCGCTAGATTACACCCGATAGTCACGTGCTTTCCGAGACGCTCCGAGTTGTCCCCGATAAACTCCTTTTACCTTAGTATACGCATAATAGAGGCCCTCAATAGGTCGAAAGGGGTAACGAGCAACGTGATTGATATTTTAGAGCATAGCTATAGTGTATCTATAGCATTTAGAGCGACCTATCGCGTGCTGTCGCTGCTACTGATCGAATGTCTAACCTGCAGGTCCTCCGAAGTCTCCGCAGCGGAGGTGGCACAGCTTATTGCAAACAGTGGTAAGCATGTCGCTCACTCTAACTATCCTGCATCGCTTCCGTGCGGTCTCGACATGCCGCAGAGAGGGTGTAGCCAGTGCGTGTTTTGGTCTCGTCCCGTCCTTACAGCAAATATCTTAGCGAGGCGTACATTGACGACCTCTGGAGTTACTAGAGCTTACACATCTTGCGGACGCATGGTGGCGCTGGGCTACTTTGCGGAGTGCTGCCGCCGGGTGCGCGTATGCGGCCGCATCTTGAGAGAGTTCGATTTTCGTGAAGCTCCAAGCTCATCGACCGCGCACGGTACGATTGTCTTCACAAGGATCGAGCTCGATGTAGCCTGCATTACGCGGAGTTTAGCGGCGTAAAACCTACACTCGTACATCATCCGCTCACCTTTCCCTTACCTCCATCTCAACGCAATGGGTTCGGCTGCAGTGCACCATAAGGCCATGCTACACATATTGACAGGCTTAACACCGCAGGCAACGGCTTGGAGGTAGATATTTCAGAGGTTTCCGTTGCTCATTTCCTCATCCTCAATAGCATCATACATCTCACTTTCATCTGTTCATTCACGACCGCTGCGAAATTTATACTGAAGCCAACACAAAACAGTTGATCTTTGCCTGCGACTTCTCGACCAACTGACTGCCCGATACTCAATCACCATGCCTGCCCCAAAGACCCCATACCAGCCCTACGCCTCGGTCCACCAGAAGACTAATGGTCCCGGCGACGCCCGTCCTACAGCTCTTCAAGTAATCAAAGACGAGAACGCCATCGATGCTCACCGCGGTCGTGTCTTTTTGATTACGGGCACATCTTCTGGACTCGGTGTCGAGACTGCCCGCGCACTGTACGAGACTGGTGCCACGCTCTACCTGTCTGCACGCCAGATCCCGAAGCTCGTGAAGGTCGTGGATGATATTGTAGCTAACGGCAAGCTGGAGGGCGTTCCCAGACCGGAGATTCTGGAGATGCATCTCGACTCACTTGAGAGTGTGAGGAAGGCTGCTGAGGAGTTCAAGGGGAGGAGCGATAGGCTGGATGTGCTGATTTGCAATGCTGGTCAGTCTACGAATGATGTTTCCCTTGGAGCCATCAGAGCTAACATTCAATCACAGGTGTCATGGCAGCGCCCTTAAGCAAGACCCAAGACGGCCTAGAGACGCAGTGGGGCACGAATCACGCAGCCCACTTCCTTCTCTTCCAGCTGCTCAAGCCACTCATGCTCGCCACCGCAGCAAAGAGTGGACAAGACGCACGAGTGGTCGCGACTTCTTCCGTCGGCCACCGCTACGGTGGTGTCCGCCTCGATGACATCAATTGGGAGGACGGCAGCTATGACAAGTGGAAGGCCTACGGTCAAAGCAAAACCTCAAACATCTACATGTCCAACGCCATCGACCGTCGCTACGGCTCCAAGGGCCTGCACGCCACCTCCGCTCACCCCGGCGGCATCATGACCGAGCTCTCCCGCCACACCACTCAGGATGACTGGAGTCGAGCCGGTCTCGACATGGAGGAGCTGGCAGCAATCTTCAAGTCACCTGAGCAAGGTGCCGCGACGCAGACTTGGGCTGCTATTGCTAAGCACTTTGAGGGTCATGGAGGAGTGTATTTGGAGGATGTCGGGGAGGCTGCCCCAGTGAAGGAGGGTGCTGTGGCGGCTGCTCCGGGATATGCTGGGTATGCTTATGACGAGGAGAAGGAGGAGAGGTTGTGGCAGTTGAGCTGTAAGGTTGTTGGTGTTGAGGAGGATTGAAGGCGGATGTATGCGATCTGGCTTTCGATCGAATGTTGTTTGTAGGGAGTGATGGCTAATCAGGGATGGTCCTGCTCTCAACCACGTGTGAACGTTTCTAGAATCAGGTCGTTCCACAGCTTCAACCGCTGACCTGTCCGAGCGTGAAGTTACCCAGTTCAGCGGCGTACTTTGTGATCGCACGGAGGTCACCTTTCAGCAACCCCAAAGCCATGATCTGATATACTCAGCAGCGCCATGCTTGCTGTTATCGAGCGGAACGTCTCGATCACTCTTGTCTTTACTATCGGCACGGAGATTCGATTGACGAATGTCTTGCGTACCGAGCTGTTCCACCCCTGTACACTCCAGAAGCGACCGTTGTTCGCCGACCGTGCGTGACGCCACGGCTCGAGCGCCACACCATCCGAATGGAACCAGATCATCGTTCGACATCATCTACACTTTCCGCCCGTGTATTGGCAGCGCGAACCTCGGCTTCCTCTATTTTCGTAGATCTGCATACTTCGCTTGAAGAAGTTGCCGTATTATCTCGCAATCCTTCGATGTTCTCAGCCCCAGCTGCTCCGGCGCGCTCATCGCAACACTGTCTGAGGTCTCGCTAGCAGCATGGCGGGACTCATTGCGGCCATGATGTCGACTGGTGTGAAGGTGGAGGCGAAGCCAGGGTCGATCTTGCTAGTGGTACATGACTTCGTTGCGCGTAGTGCGGATGAGCTGAGCCTGGCGAAGGGGGACCGAATTGAGCTGATCGAGAGGGACGATGACTTTGGCGACGGCTGGTTTCTGGGACGGCATTTGATCAACGGGAACACCGGACTCTTTCCGGAAGGTCAGTGGAATGCTGGGGAGAGCAGCGGCATAGATGAGAGATTCAAAGGCTGACGAGATGACAGTGTACACGACTCCGGCGCCGAAGGGGACTTTGACCAACGGGCGTTCCCTATCATCTGACAGCACAGCAACAATCGGCACGCCCTACGATGCTACGTCTCCGGCAAAACCGCCTCAGCAGATATCTCCGGTCACCTCGAAACCGCCACAACTGCAGCGACCAGCCAGTGCAAGTGCCTCAAGTCCCAGCACGAGCAGTCCCATGTCGCAAATTCACCCTTCACTCCGAACCTCGCTACCGAATGACCCATCGTCATATGCCAGCATGCAGTCGCCCGTCATGAACGAGACGCTGAGCGTAATCAATGAGCATATTGTCGACATGAACACGCCTCGGACGTCGTACTCCAACGCGCCCAACAATCGCGATACAATGGCTTCGATGGGTTCAGTGTACAGCAATCAGCCGTTGAATCGCATGTCATACGTTCCTGGGCACGAGACGGACGAAGAGGATATGCATCTTCACTCTGAAGCGGAGGTGATGTCATGGAGTCCGGAGCGCGTCGCAGAATATCTGGAAGATAATGGAGTGGAGAGATCGCATTGCGATGTCTTCCGCGAGCAAGAGATCTCTGGAGACGTTCTGTTGGCTATGGAGCAGAGCAGTGTATTTATGAAGGAGTTTGACCTTGGACCCGTGGGGAGGCGACTGCGGACTTGGCACAAGATCAAGAGTCTACAGGACGAGACACAGATGAGTGCTGCAAGCCACAGCGGTGGGCCAAAGAGCGTATCAGAATACTCTGTAGGTGGTGCTCCAGCAGACGACACAGCTAACGCTGGTGCCAACGATCTGGGCAGGACTCGGAGTACTAGCGCTGCATCGGCACTTCCTCGAGGTCTTGCGACAGGGCGGCAGAGCATGGTGGAGCCTTATCAGCGAAGCAGCACGATGCAGAGCTACACGCAGCCGCAGTCTGCGACAACAAGCTCAGCAGTATCACCACTACAATCTATGACTTCATTCTCGCGACCAGAGAACGCATATCGACCGTCGGCACACAACATCAGGACGATGAACCACACGAAGCGACACTCGAGCGTGGGAAGCATAGAGTCAACCATCGCAAACTCGATCACGTCTTCTCGAGTCGGCCACCGAAAGCAGCCATCGATCGACTCGAAGTGGCAGCCGCCGAGTGCACCAACGAACGGTGGAACCGCTAATCACAACCACACAGCGAGCTCAAGCTCGGCGCATCCATTGAGTAACTTGCAAACTAATCCTACGACATCCTCACCCTCTTCGCCAGGCGACCTCGACAAAGGCTACTTTTCATCGAACGAGCTGGAGAACAGGAATAAGCCTGCAAAGCCGAACGTCCTACAAAAGAAGTCACTTTCTACCGCCGCGACCCCATCAGAGTCTCGCACGAACAGTATGTTGCAGCAGCCAATCAGCGCTGCGTGCACGCCAGCACAGACGAACGAGCCATCCCGAGAACCTGTCAGTCCTGTAGCATCGACCCGATTCTCCGCCGCTACGACTGCAGTCGCTTCCAAGTTCGGGAGTCTCAGAACATTGAGTACTCCTGCACTTGAGAATAAGGCAATGGCCACACAGGAGGAGACTCCAGTGGTAACGAAGCTTGAGTACAACACACCGTCAACGCTCAATGCTATCGCATCAAGTCCGACCACTACCAGTGGCGCCAGTGACACTTCAAGCATCAAGCCTACAAGAAGTCCAACAGTCCCTCAACTGCCGTTCTTCATTACGAAGTCAAAGGTCAAGGCGCTCCGTGCTACCAGCGAACGTGTGACTCCTGATGAGAAGATTGCTGTTACACCTTCACCCACATCGATACCCAGCCCTGTCAAGGACGCTGCGCAAGACTCGCCAGGCGGGCGGACCGGCAGCACGACGCCAAGTACGGAAGCAAGGAGCTTCGACATGGGCAAGTCGAACACAAGGACTTCCTCAGGCTCTGGAAGTCTCATGCCACCACCTGCTAGCACGCGAAGCAGACCGCAGCGGAAAGCTAAGAAGGAAACATCTGCATACACCAGAGGTCTTTTGAAGGTACCGCCTGCCGAGCAGATGAAGGACTGCGACTACTCTGGCTGGATGAAGAAGAAGTCAGGCTCGCTGATGACGACCTGGAAGCCACGTCTGTTCGTGTTGAAAGGTCGAAGACTGTCATACTACTACTCTGAGCATGATACTGAAGAGAAGGGTCTGATTGATATCTCTTTCCACAATGTCCTAGCTGCGCAGAACGAAAAGCTCACTGGACTTCACGCAACTGTGACCGGTGCAGCAGGCAGTCCATCAAGCCCCACAGGCGCCCACACACCCACGAATGCCGAGCAAGATCTGAAAGACCACCCTGTTCCAACGAGCGAGAATGGTGACGGCATTTTCATCTTCAAGCTCACGCCTCCCAAGTCGGGCCGAGGCGTGACCTTCACGAAGCCAACAGTGCACTACTTCGCGGTCAACAGCCGCCAGGAAGGCCGACTCTGGATGGCTGCGCTGATGAAGGCTGTGATTGATCGAGACCAGGATGGTGTGGTGACCACAACCTATAATCAGAAGACCATCTCGCTTGCTCGAGCAAGGGCGAGGAAGGAACGACCGCCTGCACTGCAAGAAGAGGGCATGACTGCTTTGCCTCAACAAGACATCGCTGAGCTCGACGGTGGCCATGACAGCAGGAGTAGTGTCGTGATCAATGAGAAGAACGGGCTTGGCATAGAAGGTCTGAACGGCGATTCTGTGACTGGTGCTGAGAAGAGCAGTCTCCCTGTCGGCATGGAGGACAGCACTGTTTCGACAACGCCCGACGAGAGCAAATCTGTGGCGCCTAGCTCGATCTTTACCGCGAGCGATCTGGACAGCGCGATTCTTACTGAGCAGGAGAGGGAGGCGATCGCTATGCATGCGCCGAGCTGACAGGCCCATCGCGACCTCACAAGCGGTAGCATAGTGGATCTGGACAAAGGCATATGAGTGGGCATGGGTAGGCATATGTGCATATGAAGCTGGGTATGAAAGGGTAGCTAGACATGAACATACAGGAAGTGCTAGTACAAGCAGAGATTGGCTGGAAGCTGCTAAGTGCAGTGGGAAAGCTGTAATAGAGTGACCTGATGCAAGGCCCTTCACCGTAGCCGCTTCCAGGCATTCCCTTGTCTCGTTCGTCTTTGATTTTATATGATCTCCATCCGGATGCTCTGTGGCGGGGTTTCGAAGTTTTAGTCATTTTCTTCCGCGACGCTACCCCTTCACGTCTCGGTGAAGACGAGACCATCCCGAGCGACAAATTTCACGCGAGACGGCAGCAGCAGCAGCAGCTGACGATCGATCACCCAAGTCGCACGGCCGTCGTGTTGTCTTCGATCTACGTGAATGGAAAGAGTGTGGCAAGAATAGGCTGGATACTTCACTTACAAACCACGCTAACGATGTGGCGGATCGGACCGTCAACGCATCAAGTCCTTTCTTGTTACATTGATTCACCTGCCCCACGAACATCGAAACACAGCCATCTCGTGTCCTGTTGATCAGTCTTACTGCGCAGACTTGACCTCCGCTGTTCTGCAACATCTGCCACAAGTTGCAGCCCTCGAGGGTCTCCACGATGTATGCTTTCTTCACCTACACATAGCAGACCGGCGGTGACATTGCAGCCGCACCCACGACTGAGGGTGCGGAGAAGAGCGCGCCAGACAGCGCTGGGTTTAATATGCCCAATCCGCATCAGTACAGTCTTACCACGTAGGACCTCGTGAAAGGTGTCAATGCTTTGACATTGGCCTCGACCTCCCCCGGTCCTTCGACCACTTCCGGCCCCTCGCCAGGACCCCAGTCTTTGAGCATTCGAAACCTCTTCCGACTGCCACTGGAGCTACGCGAACAGATATATACCCACTATTTCGACAACAATCCACCCAAATGGGCCGCACTCGATCTTTTCGCCACGATACCGTTACATCGGCAACACCTCCCACCCATCAACCTCTTGTTGTCCAATCGTCAACTCCACCACGATTGCGCACCTGCCCACGATAGAATACTCACAAACACCTGGGCTCACAGACGCTACTTCCTGATGAGCGTGGGCCGTACGAGCCGCAACAACCCCCCTGTCCTGCCAACAAATTTCGCACAACTCTCTCGCATCCTTCTGCTCTCGCGTCTGCGCGTCTACCTCTCTGTCGTCAGCTCGCATGGTGGCCTCCAGTCTACTATCATCACCGACGCTACGTCCGACGACATTGTGAAGATCACGCCCACACAGGTCGAGCAATGGCGCGGCTTTGAGCGCGACAGAGAGATGAGAGACATACGGATTGACGTTGCCGAGAAGGAGCAGTGTGCGATCATGCTTTCGAGATCGCTGCCTGCGATCACAGATGGTAAGATCGATCTCGAGTGGCTTCTTGGGGTGTTCATGGGATTCAAGCGTTGAATGGAGGAGGGAGAATAAGCAGACTAACATTTCACGCTCGTGCTGCACGAGGTCATTGGGCAGATGTGACATTGTCACTGATGGAGGCGGCGGCCAAACAATGACCCAATCTTGTTCGAGTCTGTCGGATCTGACTGTGGGGAGGCCCTTTTTGTGGGAACCTGAATCCGACAGCACTATTTGGGGGACAGTCTGCTGCTGCTCAAGCTCAGGTAGTGCTTACGCTTCTCTACATTGTATCGTTCCATGTCACGCCACTCAAGATTGCGCTCCATTCACGCCGATCGCCTGCTCATAGAATTAAATACCCTCCCTTTCACCCATTCGGGGATCGCGACTGCCTCATGGACTGGAAAACATCGACCTTCACTTACAATGTGCGGCCCGTTCCGCCTCAAACATCTCCTCTGATTTTCCGCTCGTCCTGTTGATACTCGTACATTACCATAAACAATCGCTTACGCTATGACTTCCTCGGTCTCACCAGGCGCGATACTCCAGACCTCCGCAATGCTCGCACTGATGCACGATCAACGTGCGCAGCAGGCAGCTTCGGCTGTCGCCCACCACACTACCAGCGCCCCTCGCTTCTTCAAGCTGCCCGCCGAGGTCCCCATCGAAATCTACACCCTCCGTGTCACTGCGGATTCATCTTGCGCGATCCTCGACATCGGCCTCCTGCCCAACCTTCTCAAATACCACCCTCCGCCGATGGGCCTCGTTCTCGCCTCTCGAGCCCTCCACAACGATAGTCTTCCGCATGTCCGTCAGGCACTGGGCGAGCTCTGGTCGGCACGCCGGTACTTTCTCAGGCTCGACACTATGTACTACCTCAAGTCCAGCACTTCGCCTTCCAGCTACGTTCCCATCGCGGCGAAGCTTGGCCACTTTCTTGCAGATTACGAGCCTCAAAGTCTCCTTCATTCTCAAACCGCACATTGATCGCTCTAAGATCACCCTTGAAGTCTCAGCCCGGGTCCCGGATAAGTGTCTTCAGGGTCACTATCATGGCAGGCTGCGAATACGAGGGTTGCCTTATCAGTCATTGCAAGGCTTCTACTCGACATGACACGTTCATAAAGTGCGTGGAGTGGTGGATCGGCGAGGCTGTGATATCTCGCGGGCCGCTTGTCGACAAGGGAAAGATTGATGTGGAGGGTTGTTTCCGCGTGTTCTTCAGACTATGGGGGACGCTTCTCTAATGCAGAAGAGACTATGAATGTGAATCTATTCATGGTGCTGACGTTATGCTGAGGCATGAGCAAGACAAGGATCATAGAAGAAGACGTGCATCGCAGACTCGGAATGGTCACTAGAGGGAGACCTGGATGCAATGCTTCAAGTTGCAGAAGCGGAAGAAGAGCGGTAGGAGAGGTGGACAGGTCGTCGTGAGATCTGGATCAGAGGGTGGAGCCAATGAAAGATACTGTTGCGTTACTCCCTACTCCTCATCCTCCTCCGTCGTCTCCCCCTCTAGCAGCATCCCTCCCTCCCCATCTTCCTCCCCCATCTCGTCATCTTCACTCCCACCCCCCACCTCCTCTCCCCGTCTACTAGCCTTCCCCTCCTTCTCCCTCGCCACCCGCTTCGCCTCCTCAACCCTCCTCGAATCCTCCAGCACCTTCGCCCTCGCCTCCCTGCCCTTCCTCTGCCCCACAAGAAACGCCCCAAGTGGCGACTTCTCCCATTCAGTCTCTGCCAAAAAGCTCTCGACGCCTCTCCGGTTGTTAGGCGCGAAATCGACTTTCGCTCGCCTCTCCTCGATGAACTTCAAATTCGACTCGAGTTTCTGCACGAGGAGGGAGATCAAGGTATTGAGTTTCTGGTTCTTGTTTCCGGATGTACGATGTGAGACGTCTTTTAGCCAGCGCTTGAGCATGATGATGACTGGGAGTGCGAGTTCGGGGAAGGCGATGGACTTTGCCCAGAGGCCGAAGAACTCACCCAGCAGCTCGGCGACTTGCTCGCCAACGCCATCTTGGTAAACGCGCGTGCGGAGGTAGGATTTCGGCGCTCGAATAGAAGTGGTGAAGTCTAGCGGTTTGAGCGTAGAGGTCTTGGGGGCTTTGCGCATTTCGGCGCTGGAGAGGACTTCGTAGAGGGCAGCGGCGAGGGGGATGTAGGTTTGCGTTGCGTTCGAGATCCGTAGTAAGGCGCGGATGAGAGCGAATCGAAGTGGAAAGTAGGTGGCGGTTGGGATCAATCGTAGCGCACCTAGCGTGACTTGCACGAGAGGGTAGATCAGCGGGCGGAGAGGTGAGTCAGCAGCTGAGGCGTGGGCTGCAAGCACACGCGACCAGCAGTCTAGGCTGTGCGTGTACTGCCAGTTGTAGACTTGCTTGTAGGCTTCGTTCGCATTGTGGGTGATGCTTGTACGTAGGTGAATGGCGAGCTGGCGGATGAAAGTGAAGGCTGTGGTGTAGCCTACACTTGGGTCTAGGCCCCAGAGTTCAGCCCCAGAGTTCTTCATGAGATTCACGCCCGCCAGTGTGTGAACTGTTGTAGCGCGGGAGGACTTGACGAGTGCGGTGTATGTTGCTTTCAGGACGTTCTCGCGGATGCCGGGATCGCCTAGGACTGTGAGACGACGCATGATCAGGAAGGCGGCAATGCGAGTTGCTTCTGGGGTTGATGGAGTCGACCAGACTGTCGTCACTGCCCGCGAGAGATCGCGCACTATCTTCTTGAAGGAGAGCAGGTATGGCAGGAGGGGCAGTGTAGAAGTCAGGGTGAGTCGCAAGGTGGACGGATCCGTCAAGTTGTCCAGCAGGTGGGTGATGCTGGCCATCTGCGAGCGCAAGATAGGGGCCAACGTCTTGAACTTCTTGCCCTCAGTCGAGACGTGCAGCTTCCCAGACTTGCTTTCTTGGACTGGCAGGTGATGTTGCATGACTTCAGGCACATGCTTCAGTGCGACCGTGAGGAGTTGGTGGTAGACATTCGGATCCGAGATGGAGTACTTGAAATCCTTCTCCTCGTCGTCTGACACATGTGCAGCCACTCGGAAGGCCAGAACAGTCTCCTTCATGGCGCGAAGCGAATGCTGCTCCGTCATCGCATCTGCCCACTTCTTGACGACAGCCATCTTCAGCTCCTTGCTATCACCTTCGAGTCCCTCATCGCCAGAGTCGCCGTCGCCAGCCTTCCTCTTCTTGCGCTTCGGCCCATCGTCGTCGCTCAGATCACCAATGTCAAGATCGGCGTCAAGCAGCTCAGGCTCGTTCTCTTGCAAGTACTTGTGGAAGTCGGGGTCATTCTCGGCCAGTGCTTCAAGTTGTCGCATATGCTCCTCGGGGTCATTGTCGTCCTCGCTGTCTGATCCCGAGTCCAAGTCGACTTGCAGCTCTTCTGCCGACTCGCTGCCTGAGCCCTCCTCCGCAGGCTGCTCGTCCCGCTTCCGCTTCTTCTTGCCATTTGTCTGCGCCTCAGGAATCTCGAATCCACCCTGGAAGAAGTCGTCCACGCTCATGGACTGGAAAGCGTGCGCATCTCCGCTCGCCTTTGGCTGGGCAGACAGTGTCGCAGCCTCGACCGCCGCAGCACCGCCGTTCTCCTCCACCCTCCGCGCCGCCTTCTTAGCCTTGAGCTGCTGCTTCTGCTTCTGCTTCTTCAGCCCATTGCGGCGCTCGAGTGTGTCCTTGAGATGGCGCTGCTCGAACTTCTTGGTCGCCTTCGCTTGTCCCATGTTTGCCGATTTCAGTGACGGGATCCTACGCCGGATATGAATCGCTTCTTCCAATCACCAAATCTTTAATCTCTCCAAAAAGTTCGTGAAGCTGCTCGGCTCGGTCGCACCCGCCCCCGAGCTCGGCTAACCTGCCACGACACGTCCACAGAAGCGCGTTTGTATGCGACCACAACGAACATTTGCACGCGGAGGTAATACCCAGTCCAGCATACACACAGTCGCAATGGTTGGCCTCGCTGACTCCTCAGACCATGACTTTCCCAGCACGCCACCTCGACCAGAAGACTCCTCCTTCTACCCAGACTCAACGACACCCTCGCAACCTCCACCAGCATGGGCTTCACATGTCTCCACCACACCCCTGGGCCCTCCACCGCGAAGCTCATTCAACCCCGGCAATACCTTCTCGCGAGGCCGCGGAACACCGTTGAAGAGCTTCGCACTCCCAGAGAGCAGTCCACTACGAGAGGATGGCCAGGATGCTGAGCCGGATGTCGACATGGACGAGACCTTCATGTCCAAGGCCCCAGCGATGCGAAGGACTACCCTGGCAAGCTCACTGAACAGCAGCGTGCGAGGGCTGAAGCGAAGCAGAAGCGGGAAGCCGCAGCCGAGACAAGACAGCAGCATACCTACTATTGCGAAGGGTCTTGCCAAGCAGGCACGCCCAGCCAGACTGTTCGAGCCGGACACGCTCATCATTGCAAGTGAGGAGGTAATCGGCGGTCTGGAGTCGCAGACGCAGGACGCCGGAGCGCAGGATGGGCTCGAGTCTGCATTGGCGAAGGGCTGTTCATCATTGGCCGGCGCATGGGTTTCGGCAGCAGCGCCCTCGACGAAAGAGGCTTCAGTCGGACCCGCGAAGGATGAGGCGCTGGCGAACGCGAGCTACATCGGCTCTCTGATGCTACAGCTGCATCACCCACACTCTGCGAAGGCACATCGCCTAAATGCGGACGGCAGGTATGGCAGGAAATCATTGCTTCCTGCATCGCCCACTCATGCCACCACGCTACCTCGCGCACTACTTGATTGGCTGAACACACACCACAATCCATTCCCAGACGACTACAACGACATACACCTGCATCAGCCTGCGCCATCAGACAGTGATAGCTTTTGGGACGTTGTGTACGCTACTGCTCTGCGTGGAAAGTTCGAGCGCACGATTCGGCTGCTCAAAGACGCAGGCTGGGAGCATGCTGTCACAGCTCTCGATGATGGTTCAGAAGACCCCGGCTATAGAGGGAAGCAGCTGGACAACACGCGTCTGATGGTTGCTCGATGCACGTCCATCCTCGAGGCATGTCCAGCACTGACTGACGGTGACTGGGATATCAAAGGGCAGGCATGGTCGCTCTGCCGCCAACGTCTTTCGCGAGCCGTGCGGGAGCTGGAAGAATTCGCGGAAGGTGAAGGCCAAGAGCCGGAGCCGCCACAGCGCGACAACATATTTGCTGCATCAGCAGGTGACTTTGGTGGCACAATGAGTCTCAGTGCAGCCAGCAAACGAGCTGAGAGTAAGGTACCTTTCACCATCGTGACGAATCTCAAGACGCTGTACGGCCAGATCATGGGCAAAATCGACGAGGTTATCCTACCTTCACAAGACTGGCTGGAAGCGAGCATGTATTTGACAATATGGTGGGATGGCGAGGAAGACGGTCCTCCGCCAGCCGCCCTCGGTCGCAGTGCTATGCGAAAGAGTATTGCGCAAGGGCAGCGGGCTCGTGAAATCGATGTCACACCTTTGACTGCTTATCGTCGACGACTCGCGGATGCTGTAGCGCTCGTTACGGACGATCCCGAGGATCCAGTTTTTCAAGTCGATACTACGCGTCCCGTGCACGTGGCACTCGCCTGCGTGATGGAAGATAACATCGAAGGCACGCTCGCAATCATGCGGTCTTGGTCAATCGTCATCACTGCTGCGGTGACGGAAATGGCAGCATTCGGCGGTTGGCTACCACAAGCAAGACCGCGGAGTAAAGAGCTACAGCGTGGCTTCAGCAGCGAGGACCTGATGGTGCTCAGTCATGGTCCTGGTGCCGCGCAGCCTAGTGGTGACGTGACAAGAGACGCAATTCTGACCGAGTATGCGGATCTACTCGCTGAGAAGGAAATGCTGACAAACCGAGCTGGACTGGTCAAGGAGGGCTGGGAGCTAGCTGTAGCTGTGCTAGGACGTCTGGACGACACAGCAACCGCGCAGCGTAGGATCGGTCAACTACTAGGCGAGATCGATATTGCAGACGATGAGAGAGCAGAGAAAGTGCTTAGCTTGTGCAGTGACCTCGGGCTCGCTGACGAGTCGCGAGTCATCGCTGAGGTATACAACACTGTACAAGATTATTATACAGCAATCGCTAACGTTCCATCCAGCGCTACGCAGACACTCTTGCATCCACCTCGCAGTCCTTCGGCCCTGCCCTGCTCTTCTACGCCCGCGCCTACGCGACTGCAAAGCTCACCTCCACCCTTTGGCACCTCTCTTCCCTGTCTCTACTGCACAGCACCGCTATACCGTCTCCTTCAACGCTCGACGCAACACTGAGCGGTCTGCTCTTCCCGCCCCGACCGGCGCTTTCCCGACTCGCAACCCAGGATCCTTCAGCTGCTACCCTCCTTTCCAAAGCTCTGAGCGGCTACGCCACCCTCCGCGTCTTCTATGCCCTACGCGACTACGACTTCCTACCTCCCACATCTCCCGAGCGCAGCGCAGAGTCATCACGACCACAAGCTCGCCAACGCTCCGCGGCTGCCATCCTCATCGCAGCACTCTCAAGCGCAGCAGACTCCATCCGCGGCGGTTTGTTCGACCCCTCAGTCCAGTCCGCCATCTCGTACGACGCGATCCTCGTCCTTCTGGCGGAAACTTTGCCCTTCTTCGCCGCCTCCTCAGTCTCTGCTAAAGGCAACAAAGGCGCTAGGATCTTCACGCAAGACCACCTCTTCACCCTTCTTCGCGTCGTCGAAGACTTCACCTCTTCGCCTAGCCGGATTCAAGAAGGTGCAGAAGCGCTGCTGAAGGCTACAATCGATGCGTACACCACACACAGCAACTCGAAGATGACCCGCAGTCGTTCGAATCTGTTGGGCAAAAGTCGTAGTGACTTGTCTTCGAATGCTGGGCTTGGGGGGAGCTATGATATGTTGAGGGAGAGTTATATGATGGTTTCACAGGACTCCAGTCTAGGTGGCAAGGGCAAGGTTGGGGCGGGGGAGGTTGAGAGGGGCTGGGACTGGAGGAAGGGGGTTAGGGGGGCTGGGGGCGTGGATTTAAGGGGCGAGGATGTGGTGGGGATGGTGAGGTTGGGTATTGCGGAGAGTATGGGGAGAGTGTGGGGTGGTCGATAGATCTACGAACTTTTGGAAGTTGAGGCAGCTCCGCGGTATTGCACGGGACATACGCTTTGGTAGACGGCCGTTATGATTCTCTCCGCGCACAGGGGTTATCTATCTTCGATCAGCACAATCTTGCCCTCTCGCCCACACAATATGACTCTAGCTTCCGCCTTCCAAGCCCACCTTCATCACAACACACCACTTACTGGCTCCCCTGATCCACCGCCTTCTCCGGCGGCGTCTCCAATCCCTTCTTCTCCCTCTCCATCTCCTTCCGATCCTCCGCCTCCGCAGTCTCAGCCAGCGTCGCCCTTCCGTGAGTGACTGGCTTGCGCTTCCCAGTGACGTCGAGGAAGATGGCTTTGAGCGTCCGCGAACTCGTCTTCCTGCCCTCCCAAAGCGGGTAAATCCCCACGCAGCAGGCTGAGCAGAAGAGCCAGAGGATCCCGACGCTGACCCAGCCGGTGAAGAATTTCTTGCTGAAGACGTAGGCTGTGCCGTACATGGGCATTGGCCAGAGGAGTAGGAGGGCGAGGGTTAGGAAGACGGTCAGGGAGCGGGCGATCTTCGCAGCGCGCTGCAACTTATGTTGTTCTTCGCGGTCGTCTTCTTCGGAGTGCGCTGAGGCGCCGGGGACGAGTTCGAGGTCGATGTCTGCGGCTGCTGCGAGGTCGGAGTCGTCTCCCTTGCGGATGGCTTTCATGGAGAGCCAGTCGTACTTGGGCGTCCGTAGGGCGAAGGTGAGGACGGGCACGAAGATCAGGGGTGATAGCAGAGCGACGACGTTGCCCGCCAACATCGGATAGCTGCAAGGGTGTTAGCAGCGCAACAAATCTTTGAGTGAGCGAGCACTGACTTGGCTCCCGTGGAAGCGACAGACAGGTCGCCGCTTTGCTTCTTTGCTGTCACCAGCCAGGCTATCAACGAGCACACGAGGGCCAGTGGTGGTGTGAATGTGGCGGCTGCCCAGGATTGACCAGCCCAGGTCAATGTCAAGGAAGATGGTATGACGGCGCCGGAGATGATGACACCCATCTGAATCAAGAGTCAGCATTACTTCCTGTCTTTCTCCTCTTTCTTCCCTTACCATCAAGTAAAGAAATCCCATAGATATGCCGGCGTAATGTAGACCAGTACTGAACGCTGCCATGATGATTGCGTACACGATACAGCTCGCATGAGACATATATATGAGCCTCTTTCCACTTGCGCCAGCATTGATGTAGGTCTGGTAGATGTCATAAGTCCAGATCGATGACACCGCAATCAGCTCAGCGGACATCGCAGACGTCACAGCCATGAAGATGAGCAGGAGAGTTGCCGCCGCACCACCTTTGCCAAGAAGAGCTACGGCAGCGTTCGGGAGGACTAGTCCAGCGGAAACATCTGCAGCGAGCATGCGGTCTGGGAAGGTCGGGAACACTGGGTTCGTCTCGAGTGCCAGTGCGGCCAGTCCCATCGTGGTAGCGCAGAGCCAGGGAATGGCAAACCATGACAGCCCTCCCGCGATATATCCAGGCAGCGCGTGGATTGGAGAGGCGGCAATGGCCTTGTTGTAGTAGCCATTGTCCAAGAAGACCGTTCCGAAGTTGCCAACGAGATTGATCACGAAGAAGATAGCACCCTCCTGCGATCGCATGGTCAAGTAGCTGCCCTCCGCATTCCCAGCAACAGGATGACGCTCGGCCGCGGCGACGAGCAGGTCGTACACAGCTCCCGGGGAGCCTAGAACGTCCGAGGTAGCGTATGTCGTGAAGGCGAAGAGGAAGATGATGATCAGGATCATCACCGTGTGCACGTAGTCGGTCAGGAAAGTGGCTTTGATGCCGCCGAACATTGTGTACAGCACCACGCCGACTGGGAGGAGGAAACATGCGGCGGCTGTTGGGACGCCGGTCAGAGAGGTTACGACAGCGGAGCCGCCGGTCAGGAGCATAGCTATGATCACGTCAGCCATTGAGAGGCCGCGGCCTACGATCTTGGTATCACTGACCCGTTACGAGGATGTTCTGCGCGAAAGTTAGCGCAGCTACGAGGAATTGACCTCCCGGACTACACTTACAGTCATGAGACCGAACGTGATGTATACACCGTGTGTCTTCGGGCCATAGCGAGCCTATACTGGGATCAGTGACGTTCAGGGAGTCGAAGGGGACAAGTCAGAGCATACCCGAACGACCTCGAGGAAGGTATGGGCATTGGGAGCCTGGCAATAGTCAGTCGCCAGCTCCACCTCATGAATCAGGCCCACCCACCTTTCGCTTGACCTCAATAGCCAATGTAGCGAACAGGATGACCTGCACCGTAGCTCCACTGGCATACCAGAAAGGTCCAGAGACACCATAGTTGTACGCCACACTCGAGGATTGCAACAGCGTTGCTGCCCAGGTCCAGGACGAGACGACGGCCGAAGACACCAAGCCCGACTTGACCGTACGTCCGGCGGTCGAGAAGGCCTCCGAGGTCTGTAGCTCGTTGTTGTATCGACGTAGAACGAACGTCGTCAACATCATCCCGAAGGCAAAGGCAAAGCCCAGGCCGATGATAACGCCATAGCCTACGGCCTGGCTGAGGGGAGGGACGGACGACATGATGCTGTGCTTGATCTTGAAAAGCAGGAGCTTGAGAGATGGGGAGAGCCCTTACATTGATACTTATGAGTTCAGACGAAGCGACTGGGATTATATGGTATGACCCCGTAGTGGTGAGCATCTTCTCCACGCCGATATCGTCGAAGCAGCCTCTCACAAGCCACCATACCAAACCATAGTATGTTACGCGAAGAGTGCTGAGCGCCGATAAGCATGCAGTCTTGGTATGCACCCTTGTAGTGTGGAGTGCAGCGATCCAGAAGTCGCCGGTGGGATGCAGAGATAAGGGCTCTTTTACGTGCCCTATCAGTTCACGCTCAGTCAGCTTTTCCAGGGTGTTGGACTCGCGTGAGCATTGGACTTTGCAGGAAGCCGGCGTTGGCTTTGTGTTTCTTCTTTTCGCTCAGGCCATATGGTGCGATATGAGTGCTGTCATGTTCCCAGGGAGATCACTACCTTACAGACTCAACGGTGTTCGCCGCCTCCTGGGCGCGAGTGAGATCCTGCATGGTACAGGCGCGCGGCGGACTTGATCGCGTGATGGTTGATCTCGAGAGAACTTTCATCTCCTCGGGCACACCAACTGACAGCATGGAGGCAGGAGCTTGACTACATTTCCTCTGTGTATCAAGACAGACCATTGGGAAAGAAAGCAAGACTTGGAGCCTCAGGCAGAGATCCGGAATGGCTGTTGATCAGGTTAAAGTGGCGGCTAAATCACAGCTCGAGTCCCCACCCCGACTCCACGAGTGTCACGAAACGTGCCCGTAGGAACCGGCGGCGCCATTGATGCAGGTATATATTGCTGTTGCTGCAAGTAGCAGAGCCTCATCTCGTGATTGAGAGAAGCTGTAAGTGTGTGTTTATTGCTTTCCACGTTTGCAGCGACGCCAAATCTCCACTCCTCGATCTCAATCATGCTTCTAATCAGGTCGAAGCTCGCAAGCTCCGCTGCGAGGGCGTCGAGCAGCGTGGTTCGCCAACGCGGTGCCGTCAAGTCTTTCGAGAGGCTGGGCGGTGTGAAGTTCTTGGGGAGCAGGTCGTTGTCAACAACAGTCTCGAGGTCATGTGCTGCTCATAATGTATGGCGAATCGCTTCATGCCAGGTGTAGCTTGCGGACTAACCGGCGTCCCAGAACCTCTCCTTCGTCCTCGAAAAGCAAGACCACGTCAAATTCGAAGACCGCCCAATTCCCACCATCCAAGACGCCCACGACGTGATCGTGAACGTCAAGTACACCGGCATCTGCGGCAGCGATGTGCACTACTGGACTCATGGCGCGATCGGCAACTTCGTGGTCCGCGCCCCCATGGTGCTCGGTCACGAGTCCTCAGGGATCGTAGAGCAAGTAGGAGATAAAGTCAAGAACCTGAAGGTCGGCGATCGCGTGGCCATGGAGCCTGGCGTTCCTTGCAGGAGATGCGAGAGGTGTCTTGAGGGGTACTACAATCTGTGTGATGATATGAAGTTTGCGGCGACGCCGCCCTACGATGGGACGTTGGCGAAGTACTACAGGGTGCCGGAAGACTTTGCGTATAAGCTGCCGGATCATGTCACGCTCGAGGAGGGTGCCGTTGTCGAGCCGCTGTCCGTGGGCGTACACGTCGTCAAGCAGGGTGATGTGAAGCCAGGAGACAGTGTGGTTGTCTACGGTGCTGGGCCCGTTGGACTACTCTGCTGTGCTGTCGCGAAGGCATCCGGCGCATCGAAGGTTGTGTGCATTGACGTCAACGAGGACCGTCTGCAGTTCGCCGGCAAGTACGCCGCCACTCACCTCTTCCGCTCGCAACGCGTTTCGTCTGAAGAGAACGCGGCAAACATGATCAAGGAGGCTGAGCTCGGTGCTGGTGCTGATGTTGCAATCGATGCTACTGGCGCCGAGCCGTGCATCCAGCAAGCCATCCACGCACTTCGTGTTGGCGGCACGTTCGTGCAGGCTGGCATGGGCAAGGACAACATCACCTGGCCGATTACTACAATGTGCGCGAAGGAGCTGAATGTCAGAGGCAGTTTCAGGTATAAGGCTGGTGACTACAAGCTGGCTGTGGATCTGATCGCGACTGGCAAGGTGGACGTCAAGCAGCTCATCACTGGAAGTGTGGCGTTCGAGCAGGCTGAAATCGCTTTCGAGAGGGTGAAGAAGAGCGAGGGGATCAAGACCTTGATCAGGGGTCCGGGCGTTGTGAGTGATCGACACGTGTTGTGTTACTTGAGCCTCTGCTAATCTCAACACAGAACGAGTCGTCGCTTGCACAGGCCGCGAACATCACTTTGACCAATTGAAAGGATCGCGACATATCATGCTATAATGAGGACCAGATCGACAGAGCCTATACTCTTCACTGGATCACTACTGGCCGCTGTCATGCACCGAAGACCTCTCCGAGTTAAGTGCGGACTGCGTTAGCACACAGCAAGAATGCCAGCATGGAAGAGGAAAGACTGGCCGCGCCAACCTCGGCATGTTGCAAGAGATACGAATGCATCTCATAATTGCAATCGTCGGTCTTACCGTGCTGGGTTCACGCTACCCTAAGTGCTTCAGGAAATAGTCTCGCAAAGTACGAGGTATATACGTAGTTTATACACAACCATGCGAGCATCGGCAGTCGAGTGAGTTTTGGAAAGTGGGTCCACAAGGCAGGCGTGCAGCTGCCTCGCAACGACCTTCCATTCTTGGCGACTTCACCACACCAGAACACGATCTCCGTTCACTTCCTTAGCAGATACGTCTTTCTTCACTCTTCTTTCGATCTCAGTACCGATTTCCTGAAGTAATATTAGCTGTGTCTATCATAAGATGATTCGACTAGCAACTGAAGCAGATTTGCTGCCCGCATCTCAAGGTAAGACGTTGCACGATGAACATCCCGTTATATGTTTCTAACCCACGCAGTCTGCGCTCGCGCCTTCAGCTCAGACAACCTTTTTGGCGAGCTCATCCATCCGTATCGTCATCAGTACCCCGAGGATGTTCATATCTATTTCAGAAAGCGTTTCATTCACAAGTACCACAAGCCAGACAACACGTTTCTCGTAGCCATCGACGAGAACGACGCCATTATTGGCCTAGCACATTGGTGCAGGTTTCGTACGGACCAAGACGACAGCGAAGAGAAGCCACTTGGCGACGGCGGACTGCCGCCGAATCGCGCGGCGGACCAGAAGATGGAGGATGTCATCGAGAGGTCCATGCCGTATGCCGAGCACTTCTGGAGTGGTACGTTCCAGCTGACGCCTTGTCTGCGTCTTGCGGGTATCTGACTCTAGTCCCAGGTCCTCGTGCGGAGTCGTGGTATCTTTCTTGTCTGGCCGTTGATCCGAGTACCCAAGGCAAGGGTATCGGTAAACCTCTCGTGGCTTGGGGTTTTGAGCAAGCAGCGAACGAGGGCGTATGCGTGAGTGTAATATCGGCGCGCGGCAAGGAAGGATTTTACCGAAAATGTGGGTTCGGACCTGAGAGCGTTGGCAGCGCATGCTCCGGCGAAGGTAATCCCCTACTGGGAATCGAGGGAGGCGATATTTTCTTTCAGGACGTGGACCGTTAGATCGAGAGTCTCAGGTCGTCGATTTTTCTGGTGGCTCTTCGCTTTGTTCCTCTTCCAGCGCACTCGAATCGCTATCTTCGGCAGCCTCGTCAGAATGTGGACCATGCGTCTTTCTTGGTTCGGCTTCAAGCTCAGTCTTGCTACCTTCAATCTCCTCCCAAAGTTCCTGCATGGCTTGGTCGATCTCTGGGTCTTCGCCAGCGGGGTCGTGCTTTCGCACGATGTGCCACAGTAATTCGGCCTCGTAATGTTTGCTCCACGCTTCGTCGACATCTGGAAGCAAAGATGCAAGTAACAGCAACAGCTTCATGCAATGGTAGCGAGGAACTCCAGGTTCTTCGATCATTTTCTCGGTCTCATCTAGACACTCATCAAGCCTGTGGGCCTAGAAGAGATCGAGTAGGGTATTATACCTGTCGGTGTAGACGATCTCGCTGGGGCTCGGGATTACCATTGTCTTCCGAAGCGCTGATAACGATCTTGATGATGAGGGCGATCTATTGGACTGAGATGCGATGCAGGTCAGGAAGCTGACGTCTCGAGAAGGTGGGTGCGAGAAACCAAGTCGATAGGTGTCAAGCCAAGACACTGTTGACGAGGTAGGAGTGTCCGAATACTCAGCGCAGGGAAGCCAGAGCAGTTGGATCTGGACTTGCTTCCTGCTCAACCATCACTTCATATGCGTCTTGCGCTCACTGCCCATAGCTTACGACATCACTCATGGAGCCTCATCGAGACGGAGTGATGACGGCGTCGAATGGCTACATTGCAGGAATCCCTTCTGACTGCACATTCTCGCGTCGAGTAGGCTAGGATACTACTGCTCTCGTGACACTTCTCGACCCCGAACTGATCGACATCAGACCGGACTCTCTGGTCCTTTACAGTAGACTTAGCATCGGGTTGCTGTTGTACTTGGGCGAGGCACTGGAAGGCACGACTACACATTGTACCTTCCCATGTATCGCAAGACGTGCCTATATAGACCTCGCGTCTACCAACATTGTGCGGACTAGCGAGTATGTTTATGGGCTGAAGGGCTGTATTGTCGATATCGTGGCCCAACCTATGGCAGACAGTCCGGACGCTCCTCCCGTAGGTAGGCCGAAGTGTTGGCTTTGCAATCGACTTCGTAGCCCTTACCTCAGAACACGAGATAGCAGCTTATCGTGCGCCCACATCACGATGCGAAGCGCTATCGAGATGCAATCTTCTGCAGATGTCTCATGTCGGTACAAGGGGTGAGGTCGATGGTTGCACGATCATAGAAGAGCGGCCGATCGCCAGGGTATTCGGGCCCTGCCTCCCTTCCCGGTCCAATAAGATCCATCGCCTTACAGATCATGTGACTTCGGGGGAACATCGAGCGAGCTTTCTGTCGAAGGCTGTAGGCGGCGACGAGTCCATTTAAAGATAGGGTGTACAGCCATACCCAGTCCGCTCATAGGAGTCGGCTCCTAGCTTTGTCAGATTGCTCAGCGTCGTGTCTGAGGAGGTGTAATTCGGTCGGGCGCCGAATGCCAAGACCTGTCTCTGCGACTAGCTCCCGGCCTCCCACACTCGCGCCCTGCTGCTGCTCACCACCATCTCCAACCGCGCCATCTCCGCCAGAGATTCCCCCCACCCCTGCCGGCGATAACATACACACCACCGCCAACACCGCCACCCTCTCGCAACAACCGGAATATGCTGGCTGGCGGCGTCGCGATCACCCTAACCTCCACACGTCGTGTCGCTAGTGCTGTGGAGTAGCTGCACCGCTTCCTGATTGCGCCAGCGCAACTTCAACCTCGTGTCGTTCGCGCGCACACCCACGCTCCACCCATACATCGACCCGCGCCCACGCAGTGCGACTGCACCCATCGCTCGCGACCGCCCTTCGTCCTTTCCTGGACACTCCCCCCGGCTTCGCCACCTTTCCGCTGCTGACAGCCTCGTCTCGGGACATCTCTCCTGCGCATGCACTTGACTCGACCTCATTGACTGCATTCTGCATATATTGGCGCATCGACTACATAGACACGAGTACAGTCATCATTCCGCATCGACATGAGCCAGACGCAGCAGTTGAACATGGGTGGACCCGTCGGCGGTGGCATGGCGGGACAGCATCCCCAGCAGCAACAAATGAATGCGCCAACGCCCACCAACGCCGGAAGTCCCCACGACCCACAGGGCGACATCAACCGACTCAATGCCTATATCTACGAGTACTTCCTACGCACCCAGAACTATGATGTTGCACGCGCCATGGTCGACTGCGGCCAGTTTGGACTCGCCAAACAATCGCCCAACTCGCGCCAGCCTAACGGCATTGACGACTCGGACCCGTCGCGACCGAAAGATCTGCCTGAACCACAATTTGAGAATCCGAGCGACAAGCCTTTCCTCATCGATTGGTGGTGTCAATTTTGGGACATATTCAACGCGCGACGGAGTAATGGCAAGCCTTCTGCGATATCATATGTCAGTACTCAGCGACAAGCACAGAAGCAGCGAATGGCCATAATGGGTAATGCGGATCCTGCAACGCAGATGGGAATGCGCAACAACACAGCCATGATCAACGGCATGATGCCAGAGAACCTCAAGAAGGCAGCTATGGTGAACGCTGGTAATATGTAGGTGTCATGTTCGTATGTGAGGATTGGTCCCAGGCTAACATACATGCGAAGGAACCCCGCGATGGCAGCACGCATGCAGCAACAACAGCAACAACTGCGTGCTCAACAAGGCCAGATGATGCAGGGCCAGCAGATGGAGCGATCCAACTCTCAAATGGAGATGAACGGGCCCCGATCAAACTCGCCGGGCTCCGGTGACGCTCCATCGCCAAAGCGGCAACGACTGGAGGGCAACATGCAGATGAGACCGCAAGGCCAAGGCGGTCAGATGCCAAACAATCAGGTGGGTCCCGACCAAATGCCCCTCGATCCCGCCGCTGCACATCGCGCCCGTGAGCTACTCGAGAGCCACGGGATGGACCCCAATCTCATGCCCGCAGAACAGTTCCACCTCCTTGCAAGGCAGCCTACTAACGCGCAACGGAAGTCTGTGGAGACCTACTCGCAACAAATGCAAAATCACATGAAAACGGCAATGGCACAGAATCAAGCAAATTCTAACATGAACAAGGGCATGCCTCCCAATGCTGCGAACATGGGTCCAACCGGCGCGCAAGGAAGTCCGCTCAGCCAAGCTGGCATCGATAACGCCATGGGCGACTATGCAAATGGTGCCATGCGATCTGGTATGGTGCCGAATCCAGGCAGTCAAGGCGCTGCTGGTAGCAATGGCGGTAACCACGCATTGCAAGACTATCAGATGCAGTTGATGTTGCTTGAGCA
>KZ111191.1:49863-85372 GCA_002077045.2 Rachicladosporium sp. CCFEE 5018
AACCCTAACCCTAACCCTAACCCTAACCCTAACCCTAACCCTAACCCTAACCCTAACCCTAACCCTAACCCTAACCCTAACCCTAACCCTAACCCTATAACCCTAAGAGATGTGGGCATTTGGCTGGGAAGCTGCTGGTGTCTAGAGAGGTGTTTGGGAATCGGCTAAGGGCGGCTTGTAAGGCGAGGGATGATAGTGGGAGTGGGATTGTGATCATCGCAAGGACTGATGCGAGGGCTGGGAAGGACGCGGAGGGTAACGGTGGCTTTGATGAGGCTGTGCTTCGATTGAAGATGGCTGCGGAGATTGGAGTCGATGCGCTGTTCTTCGAGGCATTGCAAGATCAAAGAGAATGCGAGAGGGCGATTGCTGCGCTGCCAAAGCTTCCAGTACTGCTGAACATGGTTCCTGGGGGTAAGACTCCAATCATGACCAATGCTGATGCGAAGAAGCTTGGTTTCCGTATCGTGATCTGGCCGACTGCTGGGCTTGAGGCTGTAGTACCCGCGCTGGAGAACACGTATCGAGAGCTCAAGGAGGAAGACGTGGTGTATACGGAAGGTGCGCTGGGACCAGGCAAGCTCTTCGCAGTATGCGGTCTAAAAGATCTGATGGCCTTCGATGAGAGCGTGGGTGGCAAGGCGTATAGCGGATCATGACGGATCGGCACTCGTTGCTGGACATGCCCGCATATTCTTGTTCGTCTTCACATGCGACCGCAACGGTTTACAAATGCTGCGGTGCCATCGATCGGCAAAAGCCTTTGTATCTAGCAAAGCTCCAAGACTCCAGACCCAGCATGTCTCTGGCGATGACTAGCGGCGATACGTCGATGCAGCGATTATTGTAGCGGCTACAGAGCGTTGATGAGAGCTTTGAGGAGTACAGGTCACTACTTAACCCATCGACTTCGGCTGGGACAAGTCGCCCGTTCCGCGGCACTGCTGGTAGAAGTGATTGAGATTGAATTCACCGAGCCGCCACAAAGGAGCAGTGAGCCCTCGCAATACATTACACAGTAGTATGTACAGCACAGATCCTGCGCAGAGCCAAATGGTATCATCCAAAACGCCGATTTTCGATTGCGCCCAATCTCCCCTCAATCACTTATACACGGGCTGCCCTCCAGTCTGCTGATACTGCTGCGGCGGCGCTCCTCCACCAGGCGGCCCTTGACTCCACCCCTGATGTCCCTGCTGCTGCAACGGTATCGGCCCCCCCGGCGGCGGCGCACCCCCATTCATCTGGCTCTGCACATCTGGCCGGAACTTGATGTCTTGCTGGAAGTTACACACATGGCAGCCGACTGATTGGTAGGGCTTCAGGCTGAAGGGTATGAGCGGGACGAAGCAGAAGGTGAAAAGCCGAATGCTTCGAGAGCTTTGTAAAGCTTCGGGACGTTGAAGGGTTTCAGGCGACGGAAGACGTGGTCTGCGAAGGCTGAGCCTCGATGGGGTGTGGCTATCGTCGTAAGTGACAGGACTTTCACGCCAGAGGGCTTGAGACGGGAGATCATATAGCGGGAGTCGAGACCGCTGCTGCTGTTTAGTGTCGCACTCAATGAACGCTTGAGCTTTACTGCTTACCCCTGGGCGAAAGTTAGTCGTCTGTTCCTGAAGCTCGATGTGCATCGTGACTGACCATGCTGTGTCTGCTCACTGTTAGCAATGGTCCGGTCAAATCTGCATCCAGTGGACTCACGCAATGATGTTGACTGCTTTTCCTTGCGCCTTCTCCTCGATCCTCACAGCCAAAGCATCAGCCCTCTGCTCGATTGATCCACTAGCCGGCACGCTGGCAGTGATGACCTCGACATTCTTAGCCGCAAGGGCATCCGTGATGCCACGCCAGTACTTCAGCCCAGGCAGATTCAGTACTTGCAACGGGTCCGGCACAAGATGCAGCTCTTCGAATCCGAGAAGGCCGTGTGCAAGGATGATGGGATGTTTCGGCGTCGCATACGACTCGCGAAGAGCTGCAAAGGCATTGCCGACAAGGTCAAGGTCTTTGAGGCGAGGATCATGCGATTCGTGGTCGAAGCGCGTGGTGGACGCGTGCAGCTTTGCCACATGGCGGTTGTACAAGAGTACACATTTGGGCAAGGCGACGCGTCGACGGAGAGCCGTCCGGTGGATCAGTATCATCGCTGGGGAGCATGGGGGCTCATTGTGGACGGAGGAGGTGCATTGGCATGGCGACTATAAATATGTGGAACCTGGATCAAGGACCCAAACATCGAACACGCGAAGTTGTCACTTCAGCACGGACCGCTTCGTTTCGCAGCACAATGGAGCAGACGAGAGTAAGGAACCCCATGGCTACAATAACGCATGGACATCGTCGTCGTCAACAGAACGCCTGCCTGGACAGCGTTCTTAGCAGAGTTGCACTGTCATCGGTGTGTGGCGCCTAATATGGGGGGCGTGTTCAGAACAGCTTCTGGTCGAAACATATACACCCTCGCGCGATCGTCCTCAGCGGCGCGATTGGCGGTGTCAGCTGTGAGGACATCTTCCAGGGACCTCCGTGATCAATGAAGATACCTGGTAGACACGGTACCACGGTAAGGCCAAGGCCGCGCAGTTACCAGTGTCAGATGAACGCTTGATGGTTTGGACATCCTCTCGACGAACTGCACAAGCTGCGGCTTAGACTGTAATCTAAAGGGTATTTACAGTAGCTAATGCTCTGATCAAGCCACCGGCTGTGCAACCCGCTCGGGTGCTACTGGCTTAACATCGACAACTGCGTTTAGCAAGTCTTGCACAACCTACAGATCATGGTCAGTCCATGCTTTCATCATTGTCAAATCTGGTATGACCTACCTTCGGACCTGTCTTCTCCCCTATCTGCTTGATCTCCGCGAGCTTCTTCTCGGTCTCCTTATCTGCATCCTCCTCAGCCTTTTTGTTACCGCCGTTTTGCTATCGGCTGTGTCAGTAGGTTTCGTGCCAGCGCAGTGTCCCGTTCAGCAATTGCGGATATGTCTGCCAAGGTGTCCAGCTCGAACGCGCGAGCGACGCGGTACTAACCTCCTTCTCGAACTTCTCAAACTCCTCCTGCTTCTGCTGTCTGTACTCCTCGATCTCCTTCTGGGCCTCTGACTTCGCGTCTTTCACTTTCTTCGTTCGGTCTGATGGGTGTCAGATGCTTTGTCGCTGTCTCGGGCACAGCTCTGGTAGCCATTGGGTCCACTCGGGTTGGGCGATGACGTACATTCTCTTGCTACGGCGAAGGTCAGTAAGAGCACGAAGGGTCAGATAGGCTTGATAGCAGTACGCTATCGCTATGACCAGTGTCCAATTCACGTACCTCTTTGAACGATCTTCTGTGCCTCTCTCTCTGCCTGATCAGGAGCTGTCAGCGGTGTCCATATCACATGTCCGTGTCCTTCGCAGTCGACATCCGAGCTCTCCGTAGCCTTCCTGTGAGGACGTCTGGTTTGACGACAAGGACTGGCTGCACAATGTTCGCAGCGTTGAGCGCACTAGTACATACATCGAGCAGGGTCTGGATGCCGGCTGAATTCTGGGCAGCCCGGTCGAGCTGTCAGCGAGTCTGACAAGCAAAGGATCTGTAGTCCTCCTCACCATGTCTGCGCTGCGGGAGGTCAATTCAGTGGAATCGTAGGGGTAGGCCCAATGGCGAGTTCTGAAGTATGGTCAGTCAAGAAGCAACATGCAGCTTGAGGTGAAGCTCGATCTACATATGAAGTCCGTGCACCACCTCGCCTCTGCATCTTATACTCTCCCTCATTCAGATCTTCGAAATCACTGCATCCCAACACTCTGCGCATATCAGCTCATCACTACAACGACCAGCTCCAGAGTCGACAGACAGACGAGCATAAATTGCCGCCTTGCCTTTGCTTCAGCGTCGTTCGACATTTGGGCTTTTCACTTCCTTGGTGGCAAGATCGCTACGGTATCCAATTCAGCACAACGGACGGAGTACACTTGGACAACATCAAACAGCGCCAACACGGCTCATGTCGACGAAGGCAAAGACGGTGTTCGCCACCAGCTTTGCTGTTATGATCGGCACCATCATCGGCGTGCACTTCCAGCAGAAGTCTGACAAAGCTGTACGTATGACTTCAGATTCCGACACCATGGTCCCCTTCCGTTATGTGCATGACTGACATCCTCTATAGGCAATGCATCAAGGCGTCATTCGAGAAATGGAGCAGCAACGTGTCAAACGGGAGCGACAGGCCGACTTCGAAATGCAACGAGAACTGGAGAGCGAGTACCGCAAGGTGCAGAACGTCTCTGACACCTCGCATGCATGAGCGTGTTTATCTAGAACTTCGACAATGTCACTTGGGACATCAGACTGTCACACCGAGCGTATACAGTGGTGCCCATTGTGTCTGAGTCACCAGGCGGATTGTTCTGACGGCCACAGTGCGGCATGCGGAAAAAGGCCCATCGAATCTCGAAGGACGACCATCTGCAACCCTCGGCTCAGCGAATCGGAACGGAAGTGCACGTAGTTGCTCCATCGTCGCATTTGCAGTTCTATCGCAAGTGACGGGAGCTCACGCCACGCTCCAGCCGCATTCTGTACGCGAAAGACTCCAGGAACGCCATCGTACGGCTCCATGCCGGAATCCGCCCATTTTGATAACCCTCGCCGCGTGTCCAATCCTTCACAAGCGATTGTACCTAGTAATTCCTGGACGCCTTGGCCATGTTGCCACTGTATTACTGCTCAATCGTCCGCCGCAAACATCTTAAGCTCTTCCAACGACATCTTGCCTAATGCTTTCTCGTTCGTGGCATGCAAGAAGATCTTCGGCACGATCTTATCACCAGCCGCTTCATTTTTCCTGGCGTCGAAAGCTTCTCTCCATCTGGATCATCTATCAGACATGCAGGATTCTAACATTCCAGCTTACAGCATACCTCGTCGCGCAAAGACACCACTTGCAACCCGCCTTCATCCCGGGGATCGGCCTCAAATCATTGCCCTGTCTTGCGGTGAAGTCCAGGAACTCGTCAGTCACCTCGGCCGCGACCGCATGAATGCCGTAATCGCCAGCGGGCACTTCACAGTATCCTGTACGAGTGAAGCCTGTCATGGGCTGCGTGGAGTGAAGAGCCAGCGGCTTCTTGAATACATTGAGGGATTTGGACATCTTGGCGGAGGGGCTGTGTTGGTGTAGCGGGTGCTGGTCGGCGTTGTGGGCTGCTGAGACGGTGGCGATGAGAGCGATCAGTATGCCTATGGCGGTGAAGAGATGCATGTACGATATACTGACCGTATGGACTGAATGATCAGCTGTGCTTGCTCAAATGCTCGAACCTCAAGTGCCAGTCATGACGCAAGAGCGAAAGTGTGGGGTGAGCTTCATCATCGACAATAATGTTCAATGCTCAAGGTGATTCTGGTTCCAGTAAGACCAGTAGCTGAATAGTGCTCTATTTTCCAGTCCGTCGTGCATGCTCCGGTGCCAATGTTAGCATCAGAATGACTGTCTTGGTAATAAAGACTCCGCACGGTAGCGAGTCTCTGCAGACCAGTTCGGGCAACATTGAGAATCCCAGCAGCTATGTCGAATCACAATGCCTGGTGCAATCACTACTCAAGAGCTGACATACAGGCGCGCCTCTGTCACACAGGATGGGCTTAGTCTCGCTACCCAGCTCTGTATGGAGTACAGTATCGAATGATGCTATTAGAACGCGTATGGCTTACACATCACAGCGAGCTGCTTATGTACACATTGATGTAGTCTTGTAGCGAAGTAGAATGGCTTGAGCGATGTGGAATCCTTGAGAACGGCACAGTGAGTGACTTATCTATTACATCGAGTCTGCTGCTCTCATGGTGGCAGTAGTATCGACTTGAGCGCAACCAACACCCATCAGTGCGGCCTAAACGACATTCTTTCCCAGACTGCTCTCTACGCGCCGGCCTTCGTCGTCTTGACCACCATGGCACCGCCCAAGACTAACCACTTTGCTACCATTGACGACACTAGCGTGCACTACTTCGAGATTGGCAACCCAAGCCTTCCCACTCTGCTGCTCTTGCACGGCTTCCCATCTTCGTCGACTCAGTATCGCAACTTCGCCCCGTTGCTGGCCAACAAGTACCACATCATCGCTCCGGACTTGCCAGGCTTCGGACTGACAAAAACACCATCCGACTACGTCTTCACCTTTGACAACCTCGCGAAGACCATCTCAGGGCTCCTCCACCTCCTCAATATCTCAAAATACGCCGTATATATCTTCGATTATGGTGCGCCGGTCGGCCTTCGATTGGCTCTCGAGTCGCCCAACAGCGTCAAAGCGATCATCAGCCAGAACGGAAATGCGTACGAGGAAGGCCTCGAGCCAGCTTTCTGGGCACCCATCAAGAAGCTATGGCGCACCGAGAACTCCCAGGAAGCCCGTGACTGGTTGAGGAACAATTACCTCACGCTCGCTGCGACGGAGATGCAGTACACCGCTGGCTTCCCGAAAGAGGATCTGAAGCTCGTCGATCCGTCCCAGTGGAATCTGGACTTCACCCAGAATCAGGAAGGCCGAGGGAATCAGGAGCGGCAGATCGACTTGTTCTACGATTACCGTACAAATCTATCCCTGTACCCCAAAGTTCATGCTTACTTTCGCGAGAAGCATCCGCCAGTCCTAGCGATCTGGGGCAAGGGTGACCCGATTTTCGTACCTCCGGGTGCGGAGGCGTTCAAGAAGCATCTCAAGAATGCGCAGGTACAGTTCGTCGATGCCGGACACTTTGCGTTGGAGACGAAAGGGTGCGAGATCGCAGAGGCAGTGTTGAAGTTTTTGGGTGGCGTGAGCTTCTAGGTACCGTATGCCAAGTCATCGACATAGAGGGTGTCCAATTGTATCAGCAACCTCATCAGTATGGATGCTCAACATTCGAGCTGAGCAGAGCTGAGAAATGTATCCTCTGAATAATGATCATCTCCATGTGCGCCATATCCAGAAGGTACACTGGTGCCTCAATCGTCAAACAGCGCATGTATCTCTTCTGGTGACCCCATATTGATATCGCTCTTGGATTCTGCGACCACAACACGATGCTCGATCCTGTGACGCCCGTCCATGGACATCAGCCTGAGCTTGCCAGGTCCCATGGTCCGCTGTGTTTCGCTGCAACCGCGTTCCCGCTCATTCTCACTATTGATTAGCTTGCTCCGTAATCGCAAGGCTTCGCCAGCGATACAGTGATGCTCAAGCTTGAATATGATTCTTGCTCGAGCTTTGTCGGTCTCGAGCGCCGCATCGACATACTGAAGCCTTTGCCAATAGGGTATGTCAGCCGCCGTCTTGACGTCAAGGCCAGACTCTTCGATCAGCATCCACTTTTCTGCGACCCTGGCAGCCCCGGAAGACTCCCAGACGCCTTCTTGGCGGGATTGCGCTTTCAGGACTGCCAGTGCTCTGCGTCTGATCCTAGGATCTCTGCAGCGCTCGACCGTAAAGAACAGGGGCACAATGTAGCCGAGATCAAAGCTGAAGGACCCAACCGAAGTCGTCCTCGCCAGTTCGAGTAGTAGCTGCTCGCCATAGCTGACCAATGCCTCAAAGATGTCAGTGATCTCATCCCACCTGAGCTCGGAACCTTTCCAGCCAACAGTCATGGCCGCTTTGGACAACAGATGCCAAAGCCTGAGCGTCAGTATCAATGCAGGCGATGGCTTGGAATCCATCGCCAACATGGTCTCGAAGCGAGAATCCCACTCTTCGAGACGTCGAAGCAGGTGCGCTCGTTCTTTTAATTGTGTTTTATCCACAGATGCAGCGAAGACCGGATCGCTGGCGATGAATTGACATCCACGTATCAGATCCACCAATACGGCCCGAGCGTCCTCGATAGTGTTGAAGCAATCGTACGACAATTCCGGGTATGCACAATACACGCCCTCGTCGCCGATGGGGTATTGGGTGTTGGAGTCCGACAGACTGTCTGCCGCGACGTCGAGTCTCCGGAAGAGCTGCTGCAATTCCCTGATCTCGCCGCGATGACTTCGGCGATCATCTCGTCGATTACGTTCGGAGAGGATCTTGCGCCCAGCGTCTGCGTGAATCCTGCTTGCCTCGTAGTTGCCCCACAGATTCTCGATGCATGTGAACAAAGTGGTTGCAACCAATATTCGCTCAACGTCGGTATTATCTGAGCGAGCGATCAATGTACGGAGATCTTGAAGCCCTCGACGATACTGCATATCCGCATAATCCTGGTGACTGAGGGCTAGCTCGATATTCGACTCTGTGCATGCCTCACGAATTTGATGTGTCGAGCTTAGAGCCAGTACTGCATGCTTGACTGCAGGCTCCACGTGATAGAGCTGTAGCACGACCCGATCCCACATGCGCGCCGACATGAGGCTGTTTGTACTGGCCACTGTTCGAATGCGAAAGAATTGGAAGAACCGACTCTCCACGACATTGTCGAATGCTGGGTCCGATACTATGGCATGGGCTAGCGACGCTGTATTGACGTTGTTGACACATCTCCCAGGTGCGCCGAACTTCGCTCTACTGGCAGCCTGGAGCTCTCTGCGGGAGAACGGCAAGCTACTGTAGCCTTCACAGACTCGGCCTGTCGAGCTGCAGCGCGCGCAGCATGGCCTCTGCTCATCGCACTTTACGCGCCTGATTTTGCTGGAGTCCACGTTAGTGTTTCTTCTCTCATGATTGTGTAGAAGAGCTCAACCAGGTAAGGCAGCCACTCTTGACTCTACGCGCTATCGCCCGTCCCTCCGTATCTGTCGGACTTGAGGAGTTCGAAGAATGCATTGTTTGGAAACAGCCTTGGTCTCAATGTGGCCCACGCCAACTTGCACTGTAATCCAGAAGGTAATACCGCGTAGTGCCGCCGCTGCTCCCGCCCAATACACGTACCTTGCATCACACGCAGCGCTGGCACAAGAGATCGTCCCCGACCGTTTGGAAGGTCAATATATCGGAAGTCGTGAAGTCGACAGCTTGCTGCCTATCAGCCGCATCCAATTGCGCGGCGATCAGAGTGAGCATCGCCATGCCAGCAAACATCACACGAAATGCAACTCATAACCAATCGCAGCGCCGAACTCCGCACTGAACACGGGCAGTGCAGGATCACTCGGTTGGAGTAATGTGTGCGCCTAGCCGGGATCATGAGCTTGGGCGCGCTTATTAATGGCATATATTGCACAGTGGTGCGATGCAGGACGGCGTAACTCATGAAGGCGGAGTCGAGCTGAAGTGGAAGGATGCGGCTTGGCAGTAAGCTGTTTTGGTAGCGGAACGGGATACGTGGAGTGGCAAATAGCCGGGCGAGAAATAGATGATGTCGGCGAACATGAACAGGTGACGGACAAGAATGGAGGGCAAGCCGTTGATTTCAGAACCCATGCATTCGAATATCAGCCGTACAAGCGAGTGACAAGCGATCTGCGACCTGTTGGTACGCACATGGTTGAAAACGCGCTGCCAGCATCAGTGCAGACACCGCGCGTGTCAATGCCATTGAAGGGCTACACTAGCACAGTGGACACATCGCCATACTGTAGCATATAACGCTCTCGCTCCGACGTGAGCAGGATGCTGTGTGGTTCACATGCGTGATGCTGCCTCGCGCCAATGTGAAGTCTTGCCGACCTTTCTAAAGATCTGCCTGCACCATGACCGTATAAAGAGATGCTCGAGTACGTTACTCATTGCCTTCCCGAATGTGTAGGCTAGAAAGGTCAGCCTTCAGCCTCGATCTCATAGCTATTGCTCTTGTGCTTTGGCTGGAAGTTGAAGTCGGGATGCGCGGTGCCGAGGAACATCTCGCTAGTGAAGTGTCAATACCTGGCCATTGACTACAAGAGGATGCACAACATACCTAATCTTAATCCAATCCTTGTAGTTCCCAGAAGAGAGCAACGTCTCTAGCTCACTCCGTCCTCGGAAGGCCGGTGGCCTATCTCCGATCTTCGGCGGGAGATGCTCGAGCAGTCCAATTGGCACATAGCGACAAGAGAAGCTCAGCCACTCGAGTAGGAAGCGACGAGTGATGCCAACGCCGATCTCGTCAGATCCCCAGTACTCGAGTCCGTTGCGTGCGAACTGCTCAATGTACGCCAGACGCTCGGCCGCAGACTTGTCGATGTACTGCTCGGTTGCAATCTCCTCGAAGATCCAGGGCTTGATGAGTGCGCCTCGAGCTACCATGGCGCTGTCGACACCTCCATGGGAGACAGCGTTGTAGTAGTCTTCGTGGGTGAGGATGTCACCGTTGCCGATGAAGTAGGGCAAGCCATTGCTCTTGGTTGAGGAAGAAACATCACGTCCATCTACTTCATGCATTGTATCTGCAGCCACGTCTGAAGACTCCTTCAGCTTCGACACTAATGCGGCACATTCGGCAATGTAACCCCAGTCTGCAGTGCGAGTGTAACGCTGCTGTCTGCTACGACCATGCAGCGCGATGGCTGCGACACCTGCGGGACCCTGACCGAACTGTTGCGCTTCTGGACCTCCAAGTACAAAGCGCTGACACAACTTCAATGCCCTGTAATGACATTAGCCGCGAGATCACATACAATAGAGTGTGAAGTGGCTCACGAAGGCGACTTGTCCTTAGTACCCATCCTTATTTTAACAGTAATAGGCACATCCTTACTCACGGTGTTCATGCCACGCAGAATCTTCTCAAGTTTCGCAGGCGCATCGAGTAGAGCCGACCCAGCACCTTGCTGATAGACCAGGTCGATCGGACAGCCGCAGTTCAAGTCAATCGCACGAATAGAAGGACACAGCTCAGTGATCGCTTCGGTGGTCTTCAATGTAAGCCAAGGCTTGTTGCCAGCGATCTGTGCGCCAAAGATGAGATCTTTGTTGTTATCGTAGCCTGTCACGATCGACTTCGGTGTGTACTTCGGAGGTCTTGTCTCGGACTCATGAGCTTTGAGCAACGCCCATTCGCCTTTCTCGCCCTGCAACAGAGGTAGCGACATGGCCATCTCGGACCAAGTCACTTGAGCACCGAGGCTAACACACAGTCTCCGAAATGGCATATTACCCTGGGTGGTGAGTGGAGCTAGGATTGGAGTCTCAGGTCCGTAGTAAATGCGACGTTTCTCAGATGGTCGCAATGGTGGCTCCTTGTACCGAGCTCTGTTGTCGTGTGGGTCGCCGTTCTCTGTCGCGTCGTCTGTGCTGGCTTTCTTTTGCTTGGCCTCGTTGCCGTCCGCATCGTTCAGCCACGCCAGGTAAGCATCGGCCTTGGGCGTCTGGAACTTCTTCTTCCGCAATTCGATTCGATGACCGATGGACACCATGTTGACTACTCCGACACTCTGCTCCTCATCATCGCCATTGGCGTTGACAGCGGCACTCAAGCGTTTCTCTTCCCGCAGCCTGAGCTCCTTCCGCCCATCTTCGAGCTCTATCTCCTCCGAGTGCGAGCCAGCGAATCGACAACGCCAGCCTGCCGGACATTTACCGGTGGCATCCCATACCGGGCACATCCCATTGAGTGTAGCAAGGTCCTCGCGCTTGCCATCCTTCAAGTACTTCCTGATGTCATGTGCGAACTTACACTTCTCGCCGTACTGACATGCACTCGCATCGAACTCATTCTGGTGATCCCTCGACTTACACAGTGAGATGGCATCGCGTGATGAACCGAACTGCCTGCTGTGGTTTTGACCACTTGACTGCTTTTTGCCACGCTTGCCGCCACGAGCTCCACGTCCGGCAACATCTCTCTCGTCACGCTTACCTGAAGCCTCAGCTGCGTCATCGTCATGATCTTGATGTGAAGCACTTGACAAGTCGATCAGATACTCCTGCTTAATTGGAGCGATGCCTTTGATGCGTTCCTTTGGTCCATTGGTAGTTGGCGCATCTCGATCGTCCAACTTTAGTCTCTTAGGCGGAGGTGCTTCACTGTCGACGTCGCGAGCATCACTTCCGTTGCCATGCATCGCCTGACCACGCACGACTTTCTCGGCTTTCGTCGTGGATGAGTCTTCATTGAAGATTTGTGTCTGAGGATTGGCTTCTGGCATCGATTCAGCCGTGGCAGCCTTCAGCTCTGCCGATGCATCGACCGGGTTGATTATGCCGTCGTCCATGTTGCTGATTTTAGTACCGATGTGAGACTATGCGATTGAGATCGTATCGATTTGAATTTCAAGTAGAGTGCTGTCTCAGGGTTAGGGTCGCACTTTTCTCAAGTGACGTCGCGCCGTTTGCTGTGGATGTAACTTGGCAGGAAACACTCCACACCCAAAACCTTGTACTTGCCCTCACCTACGCAGCATTAGATTCCTGACGAGCACACGACTTCGTTTTCCTGAGATTCACCCACACTCAGCCCTTCGATCCTAGTCTCTCAGACGTAGATCAAAACACCGGAGCATACCCTCGTCCACCGACTCCAGAATATCCCTCCAGGCCTCCGCCGCGGTCAGGCATACGTAGTCAGCATGACGCTCTACTACTCCTTGGTAAGATCTCGATTGCTTCAAGCTCTTCCTCCTCTCCCCCAGCATCTTTTCTTCACCACCAACCCTTGCCTACATTAGCATAATCCGCCGCCATGAACCTCATTTACTCCCCAGTATGCGGAACGAAGCTTCAAATACGACATAACGCTGACATTCATTCAGGTCTTCGGACTGCTCGTCTTCGAGATGGCACTCTTCGTGGCGCTCATTGTACCCATGCCATTCAGGATCAAGCGCGGTCTGTTCACGTTCATCTCGGAGAACCCGCTGGTCGCGAAGCTACAATATGGCATGAAGATCACATTCATCTTCATCCTCATCCTGTTCGTGGACAGTGTGAACCGTGTGTATAGGGTGCAGATTGAGCTTCACAATGCCAAGCAGGCTGGTGGTGTGGCAGTGTAAGGCTTTTCTTCTATTTCAGAGTGATATGAGTGCAATGCTGACTTCCTCGCAGCGGCGTCGCGGGAAGCGAGCGCATGGAAGTGCAGGCCCGCAAGTTCTACTCGCAGCGCAACATGTACCTCTGCGGCTTCACGCTCTTCCTCTCGCTCATCCTCAACCGCACCTACACGATGATCCTCGATGTGCTCCGTCTTGAGGAGGAGGTCAAGAGACTGAAGGGACAGGACCCCAAGAGCGCGCAGGGCAAGTCTGGACTCGGCGAGGCTGGTGGCGCCGGCGAGATCGCGCGCCTCAAGCGTGATCTCGAGAAGAAGGACAAGGATCTGCAGGCGATGAAGAATCAGAGCCAAGGACTGAGCAACGAGTACAACAGGCTCGGAGACCAGGTCAGCGCGCAGGACTCCATCCCGAAGAAGGACAGGTGAAGCGCGAAAGGAGATTGGAGCCAGATAAGACCATAACGATGTGTCTTACGAGTGAAGAGAGGTGTGGCGGGAAGCTCACATGGCGATGAGCAGACATTAAGCTAGGTGAGACTAGCATGAGGATGTACCTAGATCAGAGGGTATGAACAGAGAAGCAGTATCAGACAAGGCGCACGTCGCCAACCCGTCAAAGAAGTTCTATCGTGGTGCTGCACTCTCAGGCACAAGCAGTGAGTGAGGCGTTGCGCGCCGATGCACCTCAAGTGTCAGATCTCGCGCAGCAGTCCTGAGAGCACACAAGCGGCAGCCGACCACAGTCCCAGGGCAACGTTCACATTGGACCCGAGTAAACTGGATTTCGGCTTCTCTCGTTTCACACGACACACACGTCACTGGACATGGCAATAGATACCCTGGCCTCCAGCTATTTTATCAGTCCGCAGCTTGAAGCATGCACGCGAGATAAGCTTCATTAAGCACGCATCCCGCCATGCTTGCAACGCCTTGCGTGATTGACCACTACTCTTGGACGGTCTCCAGCGCTGTGCGGATTGCCGCTTGTGGCTTGCGTCTACTTGCGACAGCCAATAATGCCGTCTTTTACCTCCGAGCAATTGACTCCAGCTGCTTAATATGGCGGTGTCGCCGGAGGGCGTACAGCCCACGCGACCTTCATGCGCAGTGCACTTGAGAGTATGGCACCCACCATCATGGCCCTCATTGACGTGCTCAACCGCGCTGTCGATCAAGTGCGTACTGCGGCCTGACGGAGACAAGGTAGGGTTGCAGGTCTTATCTGAACTTGAGGCCAAGTACCATTGGCTAGGCTCTATGCTGCCACCCGTTTCCTCCTCTTCTTCTCCTGTTCAAACTCTTGTCGAGCCTATTGATTCACCTCGTGGTAGATTCGAGGTTCATCATGCGTGAGTCGCCCGTCCACGATCTCTACTATCATTTCTGACAGTACACACAGCGGGCAACGCAGGTGGAGAGCTGATCGCGGACATCATCTCTACTTCCGTTCCACCAGAGGTCGCGCACCCGCATGGGAAGAACTCGCTCGCGCTCAATAATGGCGTGGATACAGAAGATCCGTACCGAGCGAAGCGACTGAGCGTTGCCGTCGATGTCGAAGCAGATGCCGGCCGCCGGGCGTCGGCTATAGAGGTGAACCATCGAGTCGCGAATTGACATACGTTAGGGCACTGACTGTGTACAGCGCGAGAATTATCCACTGCCAACCGAGGAAGAGGCGCGCACACTTCGCAAGGTCGCAGACAGCATCCCGAAGACCGCCTACCTACTCTGCATCGTTGAGTTCGCCGAGCGCGCAAGTTATTACGGCGGTGCAGACAGTGTTCTCGAACTTCATGCAGTTCCCCTTGCCCGAGGGCGGTAACGGCGCAGTGAGTAGCATATTTATGACAGGATGATATTTCTAGACTGAACATCCGCAGGGCGCTCCAGCGCCAGGCACCGAGGGCACAGCCGGCGCACTCGGCCGAGGCGAGCAGTTCAGTGTCGCTATCGGTCTCCTCTTCCTGTTTGTCCACGTTCTCCTTGGTAGGACATTACAGCATCTCAAGACACTGACGGCTGCCATAGTTTCCTAGCCTATGTAATTCCCATCTTCGGCGGCTGGCTCGCAGACGCCAAGTTGGGCCGCTTCCGGACCATCTTGATCGGAGTTTTGATCTGTGGTGTCTCGCACATCATCATGATCATTGGTGCCATACCTTCGGTACTACAAGCTGGACATGCTATCGGACCATTCATGCTATCGCTAATCTTGCTGGCTATCGGTGCTGGCATCTTCAAGGTAGGAGGCACCCAGGAATTCGTAATCTCGTTTGTTCCCAGTATTTGACCGTTCGCAGCCCAATGTCGCGCCAACCGTGTTTGACCAATACCAACACCAGAAGTCATATATGAAGATCCTACCAAGCGGAGAGAAGGTCGTCGTCGACCCCGAAGTCACAGTCCAGCGGATCATGCTCTACTTCTACGCTTCCATGAACATCGGAGCCTTCTTCGCCATTGCGACGACTTACAGCGAGAGAATTGTGGGATAATGGCTGGCATTCCTGCTACCTGCCATCTTATACTTCAGCCTGCCCTTCTTGCTGTGGTACCTCACCAATAAGCTGGTCAAGTACCCTCCAGACGGCAGTGCCCTCACTAAAGTGTACAAGATTCTCAAGACTGCGATCCTACAGAGGAAGGGCGCGGTATGGAGGAAGGAGTTTCTCGACAGCGCCAAGCCGGCGAGGCTCGTGGAGCAAGGCATTGCGAGCAGCGCCGTCACTTGGAGTGAGCGGGATGTGGAGGATGTGAAGCGAACATTCAGTGCCTGTGATAAGTCTTCCACCCAACTGTCGATATACTCGGCAACTTCAACCCTCTTACGATCATCATCTTCGTTCCCTTCATGTCGTACATTGTCTATCCCGGCCTTCGCAAGTACAATATCAAGTTTGCCCGGATTTCACGGATCACGTTCGGATTTGTCCTGGCCGTAATATCAGGTGTCGCAGGACCAGCGGAAGATTTACCAGCTATCTCCATGTGGCTACCAAGCCACTACGTGTGACGATGTCGCCCCAATCAGTATCTGGTGGCAGATAATCAATGTCTCGCTTGGCGCCATGTCAGGTACACTTGTCTAGGCCATTTTCTTCGCCTCCAGGACCATGCTAACGCTTTAGAAAGAAGTTTTTCTGTAACGTGACCGCGTATGAGGTCGCCGCATGGTATGGGGTGCCCTAGGGGCCAGCGAGGCGTTTTCGGGCATCAAAATTGACAAATTTCAGGCATGCGCGCACTCGTTCTAGCGATCTTCCTCTTCACTACCGCGCTATCGTACGCCCTTAGAGAGGTGATCACACCGGCGATTGTAGACCCTCACCTGATCTGGGTTTGGGCGGGCCCGACGATAGCACTTGCTGTGCAGACCGTCATTTTTGTAAGCAGCCAAGACTAGCTCCAGCAAGATCGCACGTTACTGACACAGATCCTCACAGTGGTTCCGCTACAGGAAGTACAACGACGACGCCTTCATGATCGATGATACGGACTTCGACGAAAAGGTCCTGGACGAGTCTCGGGCGCCGTCTGAGACCCATGCCGGCGTGCCGAAGACCATCGAGGAGGAAGAGCCGCTCGGAGAGAAGCAGAAGCTGTAGCTAGGCAACATAGAGTTCTCTAATCGCCTGTATTGATGCTGTGGTCAATCGGAAGACTACGTCGTATGGCATAGGTGGTCCGGTAGGGTAGCTTACGACAGACGTTAGCGTGAGGTCGTCCCATACCGCCGTGAACACTGCACTACACATGTATGATCGTACCAAGCAAACCAGTCTCTCTTGCAACGAAAGTGCATAGACTACATCAGCCATTCTATCTGTGATCGATATCACAATCACTATATGTTACACATCATGTGTCGCGTGGTCGACCTTCGCTTCGAAGTGCTTCGCCACACTCGCTCCACGCCGTTCCCCTACGACTGCAGGTGCACTTCAATAATAATTCCACACAGTCGCTTTCGCTTAACATCACGGACCAACCCACATACGCTGGTCATCAAGCGCATGCAGCACAAATGTCATATACCAGTCACTGCGTGTTGTCAATTGTATGTCCGCGACGGCGGTGAAGAAGGCTAGTTAATACCCTTGCTCTCCCTGCGTAGATGGTACAATATAACACGAACAAGACTCCACTACCGCCGTGGTCCGCTGCTGCCGGAACGATGCAGGCTTCCATATTGCTAGACGAGAGTGCGACAAGAACCTTCACCAATTTGAACCAAGTAAGCGGGAAGGTCATTGTGCGCTCCACGAAAGCGGCCGACGTTGATGATATCGTGGTAAAACTGGAAGGCGAGAGTCGTACTAGACTTGTCAATCACCTCGGACCAAATGGCGAGAAGATGAAACCGAAGCTGGAGTTCCACAAAATTCTCTACCGGACCACAACTGTCTTCCCACCGCCTACGCTCGCTCAAGACCGTATCAGTACTCCAGTCAGCGGTAAGCCGTCGTACACGCTCCCACCTGGCACGCACGAGTACCGCTTCACATTCAAAGTCCCATTCAACAACAGCTGTCACGAACCAGCACCGGCCAAGAGCTCTCTATCCAAGGTCGGTATCTCAGACTGGGGCATCGAGATACCGGTGATACCCACACATCATGTCAAGAAGACACTGCCGCCCACTCTTGGAGGCTTCCCCGGCGAAGCGGAGATACGGTACTTCGTCAAAGTCACAGTGTCGCGCCACTCCTTCCTCAAGGAGAATCCACGAGCCTACAGACCATTCAACTTCCTGCCGATTGAGTCGCCTCGCCCTTCACCTACTGGGTCGCAAGTCTATGCACGACAGAGACACGTCTTCCACGTCTCCTCGCAAGCCGCCGAAGTGTCTAAGAAGGGCAAGATGAAGAGTATGCTTGGTATCGCCGCCGATACTACACCAACGATCACCAGCACAGGCCCGGCCAACGGACTTGCAGTGAGCGTCGATGCAAGACTCCCAGAACCGGCTATTCTCACCTGTAATCAAGGCATACCGTTGACTATCCTCCTGAAACGGGGCAACTACAGCAGTGAACAGGTTTCCCTGTCGTCACTTCAGATAATGCTTAGGTCATCTACGAAGATCAAGGCCGACGACATGTCTCGCACCGAGCAGAGCAGCTGGATCATCATGAGTAAGAGTAACATGGGGATGGCTGTGAACTTCCCCTCCGACGAGGAGGGCTCCGAGGCTGTGATCGACGATAATCTATGGCGCGGCCACATCTTGCCCAACACTATTGCACCCACCTTCGAGACTTGCAACGTCTCCAGATGGTACTCGCTCGATATCAGGGTGGGTCTGGCTCATCGCGGGAGTGCATCGGCTGGGAAGCAGCAAGTACCACAGTCTATTATCCTACCACTTCGACTTGACTGTGCCATCTTTTCAGGCATATTGCCTCCTGCAGCAGTCCTTGAGCGAATGGCGCAAGCACGAGACACGCTGGGTGAAGCGCCACCCTACATTGCCTCAAATATCAGCGACGGAAAACTTCAAACTGAGGCTGCGCTAAACAGTGCTGTCTTCAGGCCTTCAGACGATGCATCTGCGTCACAATCTGCGCCTCCGATGCCTCCGAGACCTGGACAAGGAGGCCTGCATGCTGAGGAAGGTCTCGCCGATGCGCCGCCCAGTTATTTTGATGCAGTCGCTGAGGGTGCGCCGCCTGTCATTGCACCAAGACCAGAGTACGCGCCTGGGATAGTGCGAGAGGAAGATCTCAGGCGGAGTGAGAAGTCGGGGTGGTGATCTGGCTTGGGGACTGCACGAGCAAGCTTCGCCTTCCCAGCGGCACAGCATGTGTCGTATGCTGTTATCAGCCGGACTACGGAAGTGAAGCGTAATTTCACTGCACCTATGCCAGTCGAGGGCGCCTTCGAGGTGACCGACTCAGGCGCAAGTGGCGAAGGAATCTCTGGCGTTTCGCGCCGACCTCGCTGTGGTCGGTGTCGTGGTATAGCATAGAAGAGTCTCTATCAGAGGTAGTCTGCATCAGCACTCATAAGCACTCATGGGCGAGGTCGAGACACCTTAGTGAAGCTCAGAGATGCCACGAGTGATGGATTACAAGGTTGAATCGTCCGCCTCCATATGAGCCATCCGTGGAGTCACGCTGAGTCGGGAGGTTCTTGGCATGTGTTACTAAGCAAGCTGAACTACTACTTACTCTCAGTGGCACATCTACGACCATACCAACATCAATATCAAGATACGCCAGCGGCGGCGCACTACCACTCGGAGGCATCGTCTAGTGCGGAAGAAGTGACACAGGTTGCAGCGCATGCACAGCGCACCACGTAGACCTCTTCAAGCGGCGTCCGCGACTACCTCCTCCACCCGTTTGGTGTCCTCTTGCACGAACAGTGCATTCGCACAGAGCGATCACTACCGACTCTCCTTCAGCGTATCCTAGCGGCGCACTACTTTCACTCGGACCAGCAGATCCACCATGACGAACCATCTGGTGGTGCGTTGCCCCCAATCTCCCACGCAACGCTGCGCCGCACATGTGTATGCAGGCGCTGACTACCAGTTGTAGGGCGATGTCTACCAGAAGGTGATCGAAGAGGTGGTAGCAGCGTCGACAAATGACTTCGAGGAGAGTGGTGTGGGACAGGCGACACTAGAGGACCTACGACAGGTAAGCAGTCCACGGTCCCAGCGGCGCCGGCCGCACGCCGCCAAGGTGACTCTTCACGATTGCATTCTCCTCAGTGTTTTTCTTTAGTCAGTTTGCTCGACATATGGACGAGACTGTTCCGCAGAACCAAGAAGAAATAGCGATGTAATTGCAAGGCATATCGGCAGCGACCGCGAGTTCATGCTTCACCAAAGTGCTGCGCAGGCAAATGCAAAGCGGGGATGCAGAGGGTTGGGGCAGCGTCCTGTTTTGCCCACTCCTTATCAAGGGCTGTGCTAGCTCCACTTTCCCCGCTTATCTGCTTTCAGTTGCTTCCGCGTCACGTGCGGTCTGGCTTCTATATCACGTGTCGTGCCACAACATGCTATGGACTCGACTGACATTGATGATCACAGGAATGGCAACGTCAACTATCGATGAAGCGCATTGCTACAATGCCGTGGGACCCGAAGCCGACGCCCGTGCAACCAGCCCAGAGCTCCAACCCGTCCATGCAGTCCAACAGCTCGAACGGGCTGCCGTCTAACCCATACACCAACGGACACAGCAACGGACCACCCAACGGCGCAGCAGAATATCCGAACGGAGTACAGCGCATGAAGCCCGAGGCTCCTGCCGAATCGCAGTACCACGGATTGCCTCAGATGAATAATTACCAGCAGATCGGTCCGAATCAAGGCGGCATGCATAGGGCTCAGCAGCTCGTAGAGCAGCAGTTCGGCGCACAGGCTGCCGCTTCGATTCAACGCGGTGGTCTGGCTCTTCCCGGTCAGCAGAAGCCACCACAAGGCCTGCAAATGCCAGGACAAAATCCCAATCTGCAGCATCAGTATGCTCACCAGCAGCAGCAACAAGCTTTGCGCCAGCAGCAACAGCTTCAACAACAGCAACAGCATCCGCGGATCAAGATAGAGAACAACAGCGCCAGTCTCCCACAAGGCCAGTATCAACAGCAGCGACCAGAGTCCAAGCCTGCATATGGGCAAACCGACGGTGCAGATGAGGCCATGGATCAATGGAACGCGATGCTCGCGCAACGGAGAGCAGCTGCTGCCGAAGACATGCTCTATGCCGATCACATGATGAGAGATCGGATCCTAGCTCAAGCCGAGGAGAGCTCGAGCGGGCTCATGATGCCACTGGAGCAACATGAGGCACGACAGCAGAAGCGCAAGCGCGCCCCTGCTGGACGATCGGCTGCATCAGCTGGTCCTGCCGTACCGCAATACGATGGCAACCTCGAGATCAATGACGACGGGAAGCCAATCAAGGACGAGGGTGGTGCCCTAAAGGACGAGGATTACGATGATGAAGACGCTGACGCCATCAACTCGGATCTCGACGACCCCGAGGACGAGCTCAATGCTGTGGACAACGATGACGACGAGAGCGGTGACAGCATTCTGTGTACCTACGACAAGGTTCAGCGGGTGAAGAACAAGTGGAAGTGCACTCTCAAGGATGGCGTCTTAAGCACTGGTGGCAAGGAGTATCTTTTCAACAAAGGGACTGGAGAGTTCGAGTGGTGAGGGTCTTGCGTAGCATTCAGGGTGTGGAGGGAGTATGAACCATACCGTGGTCAGACTTGGGAGGACGGACGGCGGGCGTTCACATTCACATCGGGTCAACACTAGACTGTCAGTCGTTGAACTGGGTAATAGCGGGCAGGATGCTTGGCTTACACGAGTGTATCATGTTATGATGGGTTGACGTAGAGAAAGAGTTCATCGATTGGAAACGAAACCAACGATAGTCTCCTCCACTCAGGGTCTCGGATTTATGACCACACACTGCCCTACAACATGACATGTCTGACTGCTGTCTCATCATCGTTCCCGCAGCCGCTTTTTAGTCTCGGCCAGTGTCACAGGAACACTGCATAGGCTCATGCATCTCGCGAGGTGAAGGAAGGCACACAAAGTGATAAAGTGATTGCGAGGTTTAGCTTAGCTCGCTCAAAGTCTATCACACTTGACGCGCCTCCCAAGCACGCGACTGTCATTCAACACTTACGAATGCATCCCCATGCTCGAACCGCGCACGAATGAACCCATATCATCGTTAGTAGTATACCGAGACGAACGTCTCGTGTTGTATCACTCAAGGCTAAACACATCAATTCCAAGACAAGCATCCAAAGCGCAACATCGCGATAACTCAACAGCTCGATCAACACCGGACATATGGCCGCGAACTCGCTCCATCAGCCCTTCAAGTCAGCGACGGCCCAGCCCCCATATGTCTCAACATCCTCCTACTCGTCAGCGGCATCGGCTTCAGTGTCCATGAGATCGACATATCTGGACTATAGATCGCAAGCACTCTCGAGTCGACCATCCACACAATACTCGCAGCTACAAGGGACCGAGTCAATAGCGACGGCGCAGCAGTTGAATGACTTCCCCCAAGCAACGAGTGTGCTGCTTGTTGCGGTCGCCGGCCTGCCTCGATCAACACTCAAGACCTATATCGAAACGGCTCTGCGGCAGGACAATGGCATAAGGTCGATCGTGATCCTTGGCAATGAGGAACAACAGCCTGGTATCAAGCTGCTGAAGATGGACATGTACGCTCTCCTGGGTAGAATCGGTCGGGAAGCTAGTGTAGACGTAGTCCTGCAACGACATTGGACGAGCGAGGACGTAAGCCAAAGGTTGAGCTGGAGTCTCGCGCAGTCAGATGTTGGGGGTCACGGTCACAAGGAGCTTGCGGGTGTAATCTGCGACGTAGCTGGGTCTGGAATGGCTACTGAGGATATGGTGGATATGGACAGTGGCGCATTTGAGAGCGCATGGAAGAGATCGGTCGGCTTCCTCCATGCGGTGGCACATGGCGCCGTATCCTCACTCAGGAACTCAAGCAACAAGAGCTATGGACGACTCAGTGCGCCAAACGCCAACGGCCACCGCTTTAGACCTTTTCTCGCAGTCACAATTCCTTCGGCATCCGACACGAACCCTGACTTCTACATGACAGCTGTCAGATCTCTGCTGGACCGTCTTGGACCCGCCTGCAGCGATGTACCCTTGGACGTGGGGTATGCGGATCAGCTACTGCTTCCAGAACCTACTGTTGAGCCTGTGAGGAAGGCTCCATTGCTTGCACCCATCAACGGCTGGAACGACGATGACGATGCCTTCTCAGGCGGAGAGTCTCCGACAAAGCTATGGCCAGCGGCGAGCGAGATGGGTTACTTTTGAAGCATCACTATCCTGAAGATGAAGCTACGAAGATACAATGGTATGTACAAATCCTGCTGGTCTTTTACTTCCATCCCCATCTCTTCTGGACAAAACGTATCACGTACACTAGTCCAACAAGGACAGGCACCTCGATCAGCGGCCCAACAGTAGCTGCCAGGGCCTCCTGACTTCCCGCTCCGTACACCGATACCACCACAGCTATCGCAAGCTCGAAGTTGTTGCTTGCCGCGGTGAACGACTGCGTGCAGCTGACCTTGTACCCGAAGCCGGCGCGCCACATCATCCAAGCCGTGAAAGGAAAAATGACCAGGAAGTAGACCAATAGTGGAGCGCACACCCTTAGTACCGAAGTGATCTGCTCTACCACGTGCAAGCCCTGCGACGCGAAGAGCACGATGATGGTGTACAGCAATCCTAGCAAGCTGAATGGCGCGATGTACCGGATGAACTTGTGCTGGTACTTGTGCTCGCCGAGCAGTCGCCTCAGGACCAAGCGCGTGATGATCGCAGCTCCGAGCGGTATGCCAAGGAAGACCGCAACTGACGTGGCACTGTCCGAGTATAGGTCTTTGTTGTGAACCGGTGCTGGGTCGCGCGAGACCACATGGACGTAGAAAACTGCCATCGGGGCAAACAAGACTATTTGCAAGATTGAGTTAAAAGCCACGAGGACGGCGCAAAAGTCTGAATCTCCGCCTGCCAAATCCGTCCAGATCAGTACCATGGCGATGCAGCGCGCGACGCCGACGAAGATGAGACCGTCGCGGAGTTCTCGCCGGTCGGGCAGGAAAGCCCATGCCAGGGCGGTCATAAAGAGTGGTGCGATGATCCAGTTGAGCACGAAGGAGATCCCGATCTGGACCCAGAGCTCCTTCCTCTTCAGCAGCAGATGTAGCGTTTCGAATCGGACCTTGCAGAGAATCGGATACATCATGACGAGCAGTCCGACTGCTATAGGTACACTGACGCCTACGAACTGGCCTCTTTGTAGTGCTTCGCCTGTCCCTGGGACCAAGTTGCCGAGGATAATGCCCAGCCCCATTGACAAGAGGATCCATAGCACGAGTAGTCTGTCGAGCCATGACAGGCCCTTGAAGGGTGGTGGGCGGGTGTCTTGTGCTATGTCACTGTTAGCCTGGTCAAGCATGTAGCGCTCAGAACCACACGTACCATCTCCATTCAAGTTCAAGTCTGCCTCTCGACTCTCCATGCTCGTTTCTGTCTTGCCACCTTCAAGGTCATCTCGGCTTCGACCAAGTCCTGCGTCTGCTCGTAGATCATCTGTCACACCCCGCTCAACTGTGTCCATGTTGTGGTGACTGTGTATCTGACGCTAACATCAATATGTAATCGCGTTAAGTCATTTGTAAATACTTCGGGATCGAAGTATATGTAATGAACATCTTCATTGGATGTAGTCACTTGTAGGACAGGCTCAGCCAATCAGCAAACGTTCATGACTACGTCGCCAAGGTCTAGGGCAGGCGAAGGTACAAATCTTCTGAGGTTGTCACCGCTCGTAGAACACTCGACGACGCGATTGACTGTGGACTGGAATCTTCCTTCCGAATTGTAAGCTGCGTGTCACTGCTGGCCACGCAGTGGGTTCGAATGCTGATAGTGGCATGATGCTCGCACCGTGGGGTTACATGGAAGTTGATGTTGAGCAGTGACACTGCTGCTATCACCAAGTGACTACATGGTTACGACGCTCTTCGAGATGTCCGAGACGTCGTTACGATTGCACTTGTCGCCCTGGTTGTAGGAGCATAGCGCTGTGCTGCCATGCCCAAGCAAAACTGAATCGAAAAGTACCATTGAAAGACTCGCGCCTGGCTCTTGCCAGTACTATGCGAGGAATTTACGACAGTGGGTGTGTTGGACGAGAGTAAGAGCTGTCAGACTCATTGGATGAGCGAAAGTAAATGGAGTAAGGGTTTGACAAGTCCTCGAAATGACTTTATGCCCTCGATATCCACTGCCTCTCCTCTATCGCCTTTGCTTTCGCTTTCTCGATTCCAGCGAACTGTGGTGGGCTCTTCGCTCCCAACGGCGCCGCAAGATCCATGTCCGGATCTCCCTTCGCCATAGCTCTCTCAGACCCTTCCCGCCCGGCGCACAATGCCATCCATTTGACAACGTCTGGGTACGAGGTCAGGTCCATCGGTGCGAACTGCCGGATCGTCGTAATGCAGACCAGAGACATGATATCCGCTGCTGTGAACTCGTTGCCGGCAAGGTACTTCGAGCGGCTGAGCTGCGTGCCCATTGCTGGAAGGACTGCATCTACACGTTCCGCGGAGCGCTTGACAGCTGGATTCGTCGGCTCTGAGACCCCCGCGCCTTTCAACGAATAGAGTCGCATGAGTGCTGGCATAAGTGTGCCTGGACGTCTTGTCAGCCATTTCGAGAGTAATACCAGATCATTGACGACCTACCATTAGCGTGATGGGACCAGTACAGAAAGTCACTGTACCCCTTCTCCCCCGGCTTCACGAAGTACCTCCCGTTGCCGTAGACCTGAGCGATGTACTCCACGCACGCCGCTGACTCGGTTAGTCTGCCATTCTCATCTTCAATCACAGGCGCTTCCCCGAGAACGTGCATCTGCTTGTAAACTGTTGGGGCGAAAAGGGGAGCCCGAGGATATAATTGAAGCTCATATTCGAGGCCGAGCTCTTCGCAGAGCCAGACCACGCGCTCAGAGTACCAAGACGTCAGTTATTATGAGTAAAAGTAGACGCACACGATTTGATTACTGTGAGACTTGGAGATGGTGGACTCTAAGTGGCATCGACATGGTCGTGTACAGGATTGCTCAGAAGTGTGATGATTAAGGTAGCAAGTGATAGTCGTGCGGGTTATGTGACCGTACTCGTCGTCCGAATAGGTTTGTACTCAAGTATCTGTACATTTTACGGATAATAGCGTGTATGTGCTAGCGCAAGTCAATCGCTTTCTTGCGGTGTTAAGCACATACTATAACCTCGGCGTATACGCGAATGCGAACTCAACTGCATACTGCCATCCCCCAAAGTACAGCATCAACATTCTAACGCCGTCAACGCGAGTAATGTTAGGCTAGACGCGAATCGACATTTGTGACTCAGAAACGTTCGTTTGTCTAATCCACATATTCAACACCCCTGGATATCCCATGCCACCCAACATGACTCCTAAGTGCAGCTCAGCCGACCGATCGCGCGCAAATGTCTGTCCACACCCTTAGTCACGACGCTCCGACGTCAGTGTCTTCATTCGCTCCGGCCTCGCATCCCAATAACAATCGCATCTAGGCGCTTCTCCCTTCGTCTCATGCCCTCTACAGCCGCTCGCGACGTCATTGCGATGTCCCTTGTCTTGTCTTCCACAGCAGGCAGATTGGATGGTTCGATAGTATGTCGCTGCGAGCCAGGACACCGCGATGCAATGTGGCCCAGTATGAGACCTACTCAAGGTACCCATGCTAGTGTAGCGCCGTCGCCTGCTTTATGGGGATGCATGCCGCAGTCTCTGATCAATGTCGGTCAAGGGTAAACCATCAGTGCCATCGATTGCGGGGGCGTCTATCAGTCCACATCAAGCAGAGGCAATGACCGCCACCATCGCACACGGTTCGCCATCTCGTTTGTACTGGCTCTCACGGGCCCTTCACATCCCTTCCCCAGTCGCCTCTAGCCCGTTATCAAACGCAAAGTTGTCGAAGCCCAGTCCACTTCCATCGTCGTTGTTCAGGAAACTATCAAAATCAAAGTTGTCCAGTACATCGCCTCCAGTGCCTCCGAGGTCCGCGAAATCCATGCCGATATCGAACTGGCCATTGCTCGGGTCGCCCAGATTACCGAAGGGCTGATTCTGAGACATGTCGGGCGTGGACTGAGGCATGATGTTCGGCTGTGGTTGCTGATTGGGCTGTGGCACTGGTGCTCCGTTGGGCATAGGCTGGCCGGCTTTCGGATGGAAAGAGTTCGGTGCCATAGGCGTGATTGGTGTTGCCGGGGTGGGTGTTGGAGGTTGCTCAGATTCGGTAGTTGGGACTGCTGCTGCTTGATTGCCGCCTTTCTTGCCCTGCGCGCTGTCAGTACGTTGACTTCTAGGCTGCACATTCATCGCAGCATCACTCACCTTCTTCGCATCCTTCTTGCCACCAGGTTTCGGCTTGTTCGCCTGGCTAGGCGTCGGCGGCGCGGCAGACTGTGCAGGGCTGCTCGGCTGCGTGCCTCCCGGACCATTAAGCGGCGGAGCAGGCGGTGGAGGCATGTTACCCTGCCGTGGCGTCACATTCGGCGGCTGTTGACCAGGAGGCTGGCCCGGGCCACCAGGATGGCCAGGCATCATATTAGGAGGCATCTGCTGGGGAGCACCGGGGAAAGTGCCATTTGGCAACATTCGTTGCGGCTGCTGCTGATTGAACATCTCCATCGACGCTTGCGTCAGCTGGCCCTGCTGCTGATTGAATCCTGGGTGTGACCGTGGCACAAGCTGTCCACTTGGACCCTGGACCATCATGTTTCGCATCTGGGGTGGTATTTGACTAGGGTCGAAGCCTGGAGCAGGTGAGGCGCGACCTTGCATTTGTCCATTCGGCGATGTACCAGCCTGCATGTTTGGCGTTCCTCGAGCCATGTCATTCGGATTCGGCGATGGACCAGCTCGACTTCCCTGTGGCGACATGTTCGGAGCGAACTGCCCATTGCCAGCATGCATGGCGCCTGGGCCTGAGATACTGTCTTGCTCTTGTCGAGCCATGAGAAGTCGCTTCTTGTTCTGCTGCTCAAGCAACATCAACTGCATCTGATAGTCTTGCAATGCGTGGTTACCGCCATTGCTACCAGCAGCGCCTTGACTGCCTGGATTCGGCACCATACCAGATCGCATGGCACCATTTGCATAGTCGCCCATGGCGTTATCGATGCCAGCTTGGCTGAGCGGACTTCCTTGCGCGCCGGTTGGACCCATGTTCGCAGCATTGGGAGGCATGCCCTTGTTCATGTTAGAATTTGCTTGATTCTGTGCCATTGCCGTTTTCATGTGATTTTGCATTTGTTGCGAGTAGGTCTCCACAGACTTCCGTTGCGCGTTAGTAGGCTGCCTTGCAAGGAGGTGGAACTGTTCTGCGGGCATGAGATTGGGGTCCATCCCGTGGCTCTCGAGTAGCTCACGGGCGCGATGTGCAGCGGCGGGATCGAGGGGGATTTGGTCGGGACCCACCTGATTGTTTGGCATCTGACCGCCTTGGCCTTGCGGTCTCATCTGCATGTTGCCCTCCAGTCGTTGCCGCTTTGGCGATGGAGCGTCACCGGAGCCCGGCGAGTTTGATCGGGGCCCGTTCATCTCCATCTGAGAGTTGGATCGCTCCATCTGCTGGCCCTGCATCATCTGGCCTTTTTGAGCACGCAGTTGTTGCTGTTGTTGCTGCATGCGTGCTGCCATCGCGGGGTTCCTTCGCATGTGTGTTAGCCTGGGACCAACCTCGCATACGAATATGACACCTACATATTACCAGCGTTCACCATAGCTGCCTTCTTAAGGTTCTCTGGCATCATGCCGTTGATCATGGCTGTGTTGTTGCGCATTCCCATCTGCGTTGCAGGATCCGCATTACCCATTATGGCCATTCGCTGCTTCTGTGCTTGTCGCTGAGTACTGACATATGATATCGCAGAAGGCTTGCCATTACTCCGTCGCGCGTTGAATATGTCCCAAAATTGACACCACCAATCGATGAGGAAAGGCTTGTCGCTCGGATTCTCAAATTGTGGTTCAGGCAGATCTTTCGGTCGCGACGGGTCCGAGTCGTCAATGCCGTTAGGCTGGCGCGAGTTGGGCGATTGTTTGGCGAGTCCAAACTGGCCGCAGTCGACCATGGCGCGTGCGACATCATAGTTCTGGGTGCGTAGGAAGTACTCGTAGATATAGGCATTGAGTCGGTTGATGTCGCCCTGTGGGTCGTGGGGACTTCCGGCGTTGGTGGGCGTTGGCGCATTCATTTGTTGCTGCTGGGGATGCTGTCCCGCCATGCCACCGCCGACGGGTCCACCCATGTTCAACTGCTGCGTCTGGCTCATGTCGATGCGGAATGATGACTGTACTCGTGTCTATGTAGTCGATGCGCCAATATATGCAGAATGCAGTCAATGAGGTCGAGTCAAGTGCATGCGCAGGAGAGATGTCCCGAGACGAGGCTGTCAGCAGCGGAAAGGTGGCGAAGCCGGGGGGAGTGTCCAGGAAAGGACGAAGGGCGGTCGCGAGCGATGGGTGCAGTCGCACTGCGTGGGCGCGGGTCGATGTATGGGTGGAGCGTGGGTGTGCGCGCGAACGACACGAGGTTGAAGTTGCGCTGGCGCAATCAGGAAGCGGTGCAGCTACTCCACAGCACTAGCGACACGACGTGTGGAGGTTAGGGTGATCGCGACGCCGCCAGCCAGCATATTCCGGTTGTTGCGAGAGGGTGGCGGTGTTGGCGGTGGTGTGTATGTTATCGCCGGCAGGGGTGGGGGGAATCTCTGGCGGAGATGGCGCGGTTGGAGATGGTGGTGAGCAGCAGCAGGGCGCGAGTGTGGGAGGCCGGGAGCTAGTCGCAGAGACAGGTCTTGGCATTCGGCGCCCGACCGAATTACACCTCCTCAGACACGACGCTGAGCAATCTGACAAAGCTAGGAGCCGACTCCTATGAGCGGACTGGGTATGGCTGTACACCCTATCTTTAAATGGACTCGTCGCCGCCTACAGCCTTCGACAGAAAGCTCGCTCGATGTTCCCCCGAAGTCACATGATCTGTAAGGCGATGGATCTTATTGGACCGGGAAGGGAGGCAGGGCCCGAATACCCTGGCGATCGGCCGCTCTTCTATGATCGTGCAACCATCGACCTCACCCCTTGTACCGACATGAGACATCTGCAGAAGATTGCATCTCGATAGCGCTTCGCATCGTGATGTGGGCGCACGATAAGCTGCTATCTCGTGTTCTGAGGTAAGGGCTACGAAGTCGATTGCAAAGCCAACACTTCGGCCTACCTACGGGAGGAGCGTCCGGACTGTCTGCCATAGGTTGGGCCACGATATCGACAATACAGCCCTTCAGCCCATAAACATACTCGCTAGTCCGCACAATGTTGGTAGACGCGAGGTCTATATAGGCACGTCTTGCGATACATGGGAAGGTACAATGTGTAGTCGTGCCTTCCAGTGCCTCGCCCAAGTACAACAGCAACCCGATGCTAAGTCTACTGTAAAGGACCAGAGAGTCCGGTCTGATGTCGATCAGTTCGGGGTCGAGAAGTGTCACGAGAGCAGTAGTATCCTAGCCTACTCGACGCGAGAATGTGCAGTCAGAAGGGATTCCTGCAATGTAGCCATTCGACGCCGTCATCACTCCGTCTCGATGAGGCTCCATGAGTGATGTCGTAAGCTATGGGCAGTGAGCGCAAGACGCATATGAAGTGATGGTTGAGCAGGAAGCAAGTCCAGATCCAACTGCTCTGGCTTCCCTGCGCTGAGTATTCGGACACTCCTACCTCGTCAACAGTGTCTTGGCTTGACACCTATCGACTTGGTTTCTCGCACCCACCTTCTCGAGACGTCAGCTTCCTGACCTGCATCGCATCTCAGTCCAATAGATCGCCCTCATCATCAAGATCGTTATCAGCGCTTCGGAAGACAATGGTAATCCCGAGCCCCAGCGAGATCGTCTACACCGACAGGTATAATACCCTACTCGATCTCTTCTAGGCCCACAGGCTTGATGAGTGTCTAGATGAGACCGAGAAAATGATCGAAGAACCTGGAGTTCCTCGCTACCATTGCATGAAGCTGTTGCTGTTACTTGCATCTTTGCTTCCAGATGTCGACGAAGCGTGGAGCAAACATTACGAGGCCGAATTACTGTGGCACATCGTGCGAAAGCACGACCCCGCTGGCGAAGACCCAGAGATCGACCAAGCCATGCAGGAACTTTGGGAGGAGATTGAAGGTAGCAAGACTGAGCTTGAAGCCGAACCAAGAAAGACGCATGGTCCACATTCTGACGAGGCTGCCGAAGATAGCGATTCGAGTGCGCTGGAAGAGGAACAAAGCGAAGAGCCACCAGAAAAATCGACGACCTGAGACTCTCGATCTAACGGTCCACGTCCTGAAAGAAAATATCGCCTCCCTCGATTCCCAGTAGGGGATTACCTTCGCCGGAGCATGCGCTGCCAACGCTCTCAGGTCCGAACCCACATTTTCGGTAAAATCCTTCCTTGCCGCGCGCCGATATTACACTCACGCATACGCCCTCGTTCGCTGCTTGCTCAAAACCCCAAGCCACGAGAGGTTTACCGATACCCTTGCCTTGGGTACTCGGATCAACGGCCAGACAAGAAAGATACCACGACTCCGCACGAGGACCTGGGACTAGAGTCAGATACCCGCAAGACGCAGACAAGGCGTCAGCTGGAACGTACCACTCCAGAAGTGCTCGGCATACGGCATGGACCTCTCGATGACATCCTCCATCTTCTGGTCCGCCGCGCGATTCGGCGGCAGTCCGCCGTCGCCAAGTGGCTTCTCTTCGCTGTCGTCTTGGTCCGTACGAAACCTGCACCAATGTGCTAGGCCAATAATGGCGTCGTTCTCGTCGATGGCTACGAGAAACGTGTTGTCTGGCTTGTGGTACTTGTGAATGAAACGCTTTCTGAAATAGATATGAACATCCTCGGGGTACTGATGACGATACGGATGGATGAGCTCGCCAAAAAGGTTGTCTGAGCTGAAGGCGCGAGCGCAGACTGCGTGGGTTAGAAACATATAACGGGATGTTCATCGTGCAACGTCTTACCTTGAGATGCGGGCAGCAAATCTGCTTCAGTTGCTAGTCGAATCATCTTATGATAGACACAGCTAATATTACTTCAGGAAATCGGTACTGAGATCGAAAGAAGAGTGAAGAAAGACGTATCTGCTAAGGAAGTGAACGGAGATCGTGTTCTGGTGTGGTGAAGTCGCCAAGAATGGAAGGTCGTTGCGAGGCAGCTGCACGCCTGCCTTGTGGACCCACTTTCCAAAACTCACTCGACTGCCGATGCTCGCATGGTTGTGTATAAACTACGTATATACCTCGTACTTTGCGAGACTATTTCCTGAAGCACTTAGGGTAGCGTGAACCCAGCACGGTAAGACCGACGATTGCAATTATGAGATGCATTCGTATCTCTTGCAACATGCCGAGGTTGGCGCGGCCAGTCTTTCCTCTTCCATGCTGGCATTCTTGCTGTGTGCTAACGCAGTCCGCACTTAACTCGGAGAGGTCTTCGGTGCATGACAGCGGCCAGTAGTGATCCAGTGAAGAGTATAGGCTCTGTCGATCTGGTCCTCATTATAGCATGATATGTCGCGATCCTTTCAATTGGTCAAAGTGATGTTCGCGGCCTGTGCAAGCGACGACTCGTTCTGTGTTGAGATTAGCAGAGGCTCAAGTAACACAACACGTGTCGATCACTCACAACGCCCGGACCCCTGATCAAGGTCTTGATCCCCTCGCTCTTCTTCACCCTCTCGAAAGCGATTTCAGCCTGCTCGAACGCCACACTTCCAGTGATGAGCTGCTTGACGTCCACCTTGCCAGTCGCGATCAGATCCACAGCCAGCTTGTAGTCACCAGCCTTATACCTGAAACTGCCTCTGACATTCAGCTCCTTCGCGCACATTGTAGTAATCGGCCAGGTGATGTTGTCCTTGCCCATGCCAGCCTGCACGAACGTGCCGCCAACACGAAGTGCGTGGATGGCTTGCTGGATGCACGGCTCGGCGCCAGTAGCATCGATTGCAACATCAGCACCAGCACCGAGCTCAGCCTCCTTGATCATGTTTGCCGCGTTCTCTTCAGACGAAACGCGTTGCGAGCGGAAGAGGTGAGTGGCGGCGTACTTGCCGGCGAACTGCAGACGGTCCTCGTTGACGTCAATGCACACAACCTTCGATGCGCCGGATGCCTTCGCGACAGCACAGCAGAGTAGTCCAACGGGCCCAGCACCGTAGACAACCACACTGTCTCCTGGCTTCACATCACCCTGCTTGACGACGTGTACGCCCACGGACAGCGGCTCGACAACGGCACCCTCCTCGAGCGTGACATGATCCGGCAGCTTATACGCAAAGTCTTCCGGCACCCTGTAGTACTTCGCCAACGTCCCATCGTAGGGCGGCGTCGCCGCAAACTTCATATCATCACACAGATTGTAGTACCCCTCAAGACACCTCTCGCATCTCCTGCAAGGAACGCCAGGCTCCATGGCCACGCGATCGCCGACCTTCAGGTTCTTGACTTTATCTCCTACTTGCTCTACGATCCCTGAGGACTCGTGACCGAGCACCATGGGGGCGCGGACCACGAAGTTGCCGATCGCGCCATGAGTCCAGTAGTGCACATCGCTGCCGCAGATGCCGGTGTACTTGACGTTCACGATCACGTCGTGGGCGTCTTGGATGGTGGGAATTGGGCGGTCTTCGAATTTGACGTGGTCTTGCTTTTCGAGGACGAAGGAGAGGTTCTGGGACGCCGGTTAGTCCGCAAGCTACACCTGGCATGAAGCGATTCGCCATACATTATGAGCAGCACATGACCTCGAGACTGTTGTTGACAACGACCTGCTCCCCAAGAACTTCACACCGCCCAGCCTCTCGAAAGACTTGACGGCACCGCGTTGGCGAACCACGCTGCTCGACGCCCTCGCAGCGGAGCTTGCGAGCTTCGACCTGATTAGAAGCATGATTGAGATCGAGGAGTGGAGATTTGGCGTCGCTGCAAACGTGGAAAGCAATAAACACACACTTACAGCTTCTCTCACTCACGAGATGAGGCTCTGCTACTTGCAGCAACAGCAATATATACCTGCATCAATGGCGCCGCCGGTTCCTACGGGCACGTTTCATGACACTCGTGGAGTCGGGGTGGGGACTCGAGCTGTGATTTAGCCGCCACTTTAACCTGATCAACAGCCATTCCGGATTTCTGCCTGAGGCTCCCAGTCTTGCTTTCTTTCCCACTGGTCTGTCTTGATACACAGAGGAAATGTAGTCAAGCTCCTGCCTCCATGCTGTCAGTTGGTGTGCCCGAGGAGATGAACGTTCTCTCGAGATCAACCATCACGCGATCAAGTCCGCCGCGCGCCTGTACCATGCAGGATCTCACTCGCGCCCAGGAGGCGGCGAACACCGTTGAGTCTGTAAGGTAGTGATCTCCCCGGGATCATGGCAGCACTCATATCGCACCATATGGCCTAAGCAGAACAAATAAACACAAAGCCAACGCAGGCTTCCTGCGAACTCCAATGCTCACGCGAGTCCAACACCCTGGAAATGTGACTGAGCGTGAAATGATAGGGCACGTAAAAGAGCCCTTATCTCTGCATCCCACCGGCGACTTCTGGATCGCTGCACTCCACACTACAAGGGTGCATACCAAGACTGCATGCTTATCGGCGCTCAGCACTCTTCGCGTAACGTGCTATGGTTTGCTATGGTGGCTTGTGAGAGGCTGCTTCGACGATATCGGCGTGGAGAAGATGCTCACCACTATGGGGTCACAGCATATAATATTGGCGCATCGCTGAAGCTCATAAGTATCAACGTAAGGGCTCTCCCCATCTCTCAAGCTCCTGCATTTCAAGATCAAGCACAGCATCATGTCGTTCGTCCCTCCCCTCAGCCAGGCCGTAGGCTATGGCGTTATCATCGGCCTGGGCTTTGCCTTTGCCTTTGGTATGATGTTGACGACGTTCGTTCTACGTCGATACAACAACGAGCTACAGACCTCGGAGGCCTTTTCGACCGCCGGACGTACGGTCAAGTCGGGCTTGGTGTCTTCGGCCGTCGTCTCGTCCTGGACCTGGGCAGCAACGCTGTTGCAATCCTCGAGTGTGGCGTACAACTATGGTGTCTCTGGACCTTTCTGGTATGCCAGTGGAGCTACGGTGCAGGTCATCCTGTTCGCTACATTGGCTATTGAGCTCAAGCGAAAGGTGGGTGGGCCTGATTCATGAGGTGGAGCGGGCGACTGACTATTGCCAGGCTCCCAATGCCCATACCTTCCTCGAGGTCGTTCGGGTATGCTCTGACTTGTCCCCCTCGACTCCCTACACGTCACTGATCCCAGTATAGGCTCGCTATGGCCCGAAGACACACGGTGTATACATCACGTTCGGTCTCATGACTGTAAGTGTAGTCCGGGAGGTCAATTCCTCGTAGCTGCGCTAACTTTCGCGCAGAACATCCTCGTAACGGGTCAGTGATACCAAGATCGTAGGCCGCGGCCTCTCAATGGCTGACGTGATCATAGCTATGCTCCTGACCGGCGGCTCCGCTGTCGTAACCTCTCTGACCGGCGTCCCAACAGCCGCCGCATGTTTCCTCCTCCCAGTCGGCGTGGTGCTGTACACAATGTTCGGCGGCATCAAAGCCACTTTCCTGACCGACTACGTGCACACGGTGATGATCCTGATCATCATCTTCCTCTTCGCCTTCACGACATACGCTACCTCGGACGTTCTAGGCTCCCCGGGAGCTGTGTACGACCTGCTCGTCGCCGCGGCCGAGCGTCATCCTGTTGCTGGGAATGCGGAGGGCAGCTACTTGACCATGCGATCGCAGGAGGGTGCTATCTTCTTCGTGATCAATCTCGTTGGCAACTTCGGAACGGTCTTCTTGGACAATGGCTACTACAACAAGGCCATTGCCGCCTCTCCAATCCACGCGCTGCCTGGATATATCGCGGGAGGGCTGTCATGGTTTGCCATTCCCTGGCTCTGCGCTACCAC